>JAUMHM010102380.1:7368-23122 GCA_032362435.1 Melikaiella ostensackeni
TGAGACTATCATCAATCGATAGCACGTCAAAAATAATTAGACTCGTGTCCCGGCTTCTTTGTAAGTGGGACCTTGCTTAAGAATTATGAGCGCTTGAAAGTCACGGTCGCCGCGGCTGCCAAAGGTCCACCAAGCCGCGCGGTTGCTTTCACCAAGAGCCACCGGTGCAGCGGTGAAGGGCCTGCCTAACGATCACGCTGCCATTGGTTCAAATTTTTTTGTCGACATTTTTCAAAATATTTATTTTTTCATTCTTTGCATTGTAAACATGTCAAATAATCATTTTTTGATGCTTCCCTGGCGATTAAAACTTTTTTTTATAGTTGTATTATTGGGAAATGAATATCATGCAAAAATGTTATACACATCAGAAGCACATCAGACGCTATGTGTTAAATTTTATAGCGTAAAAAGAAACATCTGCGGTTAAGTTCGGGAAAAATAAGTATGCGTATTCATTCTGCTTTTTTTGAACACGGCTTAGGACCCATTGTCACGATTCATGGAAGAGGGAAGAGAGTCGGGCCAGCTGCTCCTGTCGTCGATTCTCATGCATGATATTCATTTCCCAATAATTCAACTGTTTAAAAAAAAAATTGTTTTCCAGGGGAGCATCGAAATATGATTATTTGACATATTGACAATTCGAAAAATAAAAAATAAAAATCAAATAAAAATGACGACAAAAAGATTGAACCAGCGGCAATGTGGTCGGTAGGCAGGCTCTTTACTGCTGCAACGGCGGCGCTTGGTGAAAGCAAATGCCCGCAACTCGGTGGACCTTTGGCAGCCGCGGTGATCGTGATTTTCAAACGCTCATAATTCTTAAGCAAGGAATCACTTACAGAGAAGCCGCGACACGTGTCTAATTATTTTTTTCGCAGAGGAGGCCTTCCCCTTGTCAGACGACAACCATGTTTCCTCTCGAAAATGTTTTGATACTCTCTCTATCAAACCCTCTCTTATCACCTTTTTCACCACAATTTTTTCCATCACATTTCAATGTTTTCCTGTTTCTCTATCTTTCTGTCCTCAACTTCTTCCTTTAGGTTCTCCGATAAAACAGTTACATACAACTTATAAGCTGTTGGCAATGGCGTCACTCTCCTATTATGCTTAAACTATTCCTCTTTGCCTTCTTACACTACTGGTACCACTACCCCTTCTTTCCATAATTCCCTCCTCTTTTTTTAACACACATCTCAAAAATACTACTTACTTCTCCTATATTCCACTACTTCTCCGTTTTCTTCATTTCCTCAATTCCTTTCTCTTTTCTTTCTTCTTCTCCTCTTTACATTTCTCACCTCAACCATTTCTAACCCCTCTTTCACTAGCTTCTTCCTTTGCCTACGCCCTCTGATACTCTTTTTATTTTTTTCATCATTATTTCCATCTCTTCATTGACATTTCCTTTCCCTATTTTTATATTCTTTATATTTTTCTTAAATTTTTATTTTTCTTCTATTGGCCGAACCCCTCTTACTGTTCTTTTTACCTTGAGTACCCTCCTATCCTTAATGTTACTACTCGTTTCACCCACTAATGTGAGTATTATGGAAAAGTGATCCGAATCTATATAATCTTCGACCTCTATTTTCTTAACCTTTTCTCTTACCTCGTCGTTCACTATGACATAGTTATTTACCATTCTCTTTCCTCCTCATGAGCGTATATATTCTCCTTCCTCACCCACTCTATATCTCTGTTTAAGATGAACCATATCATCTCCTTTTAACTCTTCAATGAATTCTTCCCTTCACATTCAGTATCTTGTCCTAGGATTTTTTTCCTCGCTCTCCTCTCCATTTCCTTATTCTTCTATCTGCTGTTCTCTCATTAAAATCCTCTCCTATTATAAGCTACGTCCCATCTTTATTTTCTTCCAAAAGTTATTTTATCTCATCAGATTTATCCTGCATAGCTTCGTTTATATATACCCCCACTATCTTCCACCCTTTGTCTCCCATCTTTACCTTTTCTATTACAATTCCTTCTTTCTTTCATCTCTTTTTCATCCTTTTCCTGTTATATATTCTTTTCTAATTCCCATAACCATTTCGTCTATTGCTCTGACATTTCTATCCTTCCTCTTTCAATTTTGAACCTGCTATCTGTAACTTCTGAATAACCTTCCTCTTATTCTTTTCCATTCCTTTCCATCTAGCCACGTCTTCATCATTGGAAGAATGTCTCCACCTCCCATTGTTCCTAATTTCTTATACAGGTAAATTCCCTTTCCTTTCTTTCCAGGACTGCTACATTCCAGTAGCATATCCTACATTCTTTCTTTCTTTCATTTCTCGTCTCTTTTTGTTTCCTACTATTTCTTATTTTCTTCGCTTCCTTTTCTTCCTCTCCTAGTCTTCCTTACCTCATTTTTCACTAACTCTTTCCTTTCTTCGTCCTAATCTCACGATATAAATTGTATCTGTATACTTTGGAATCTTTAAAAGCTTTGGGAAATCCTTGAAATCCTTGTGAAATCTCTTGAAATTTGAAACAATTCTTCCAAAATATTTGAAAATATTTTGAAATCCTTAAAATGTTTCGGAATCTTTGATTTTTTTGTGAATTCTTTTAAATCTTTGTGAAATCATTTACGTCTCTGTGAAATCTTTTGGAATCTTGGCAATCTTTGTGAAATCGTTGAAGCCTTTTGAAATTTTTTGGAATCTTTGTAATCTTTTAAAATTTTTGAAATCCTTGAGATCTTCTTGAAATCATTGGTGTGATTGAAATATTTTAAAATCTGTGTAAGAAATTGTTGGTGAATTGGTTTGCGATCAGTAGAATGTTTTGAGATTGAACTTGACTACATGTTTACTGGAAAAGTAGACCAGGCACTTTTTTCTTAAAATAGACCTGTAAAACCATAAAAAGGCATAGAATTTCGGAACCAGAATTATCTAGCACCCCTGGTCATTTATTTTTTCATCATGATTTTCAATATATCATAATTTAATTACTGAATTAGTAGTCGAAATTAGCTAGCTCACTAATTGCTCTCTGATTCGAAGAATTCATATTACCAGAATTCTCTAGCAATCCTGGTTATTTATTTTGTCATCATGATTTCCATTATATCATAATTTAGTTACTCAATTAGTTGTCGATATTAGTTAGCTTATTAATTATTCTCGAATTAATATTTCGAATATTCATTCATTCCAGCTTTGAAATTTGTTTCATTCTGCTTTGTGGAATTTAATACTTACATTTTGCAACTCTCCATATTTTCATTTCGTTTCTAAATGCATACAGCTTCTGGGTAAATTCTCCATCCTGAAAAACAAGTGTTTTCATACATACCTCTCACAAGAGCGAGCGATGGAAATTTTTTGCCAAACTTGATGAAGGTTTATTTGCACATGAACTTCCGGCGGAACTTTTCTTTACCCAGGAGAAAAACTTTTTTAATATTTTGGTGTTATCTACTTTCAAGAAGATAAGCATGTAGCGATAGTTTTCAGATCTCCATCTTCCTCATATTAATTTTCGTTTTATATTGGTTTTTATTCAATGATAATTCTGGTGGATACAAATTTATATTAAAATTTGAGAAATAAAATTCAGAACAAGAAAAATTTGAATTCTTCTTTAAGGAAAAAGATTCAAATACAACTAGGAAATTCTTTGAATTTAAAAAAACCAAAAATCGAACGATCAAATTTCGACAACACACACTTAAATGTCTCCATTCAAATTTGAAAAAATCAATTAGGGATTTCGTAGGTAAAAATGCATACCCAAACTTTCTTCGTTTTAAATATTCTTCTTATTTTATTATATATGTTGTTGATTTTGAAATTATGTATAAAGCATTCTGGAATTATATAGCTTTCATGGCTTCGACCGATTTTATCAAGATGAAAACCATAATGAAAATGATATAATCTTAAAATTAAGTTAAAAGGTGCTCACATAAATATTTCGAATTTTCTTTCTAGTGGATGTGTCAGAGGGATAAAATTACAAGATCGCGTGGCTGAATTCAGTAAAGCATCTGTGCTTTTACAAATTACTTTTATTTCTCCATCAAGAGTTCATTTCATATACACTGAAGATTGATATGAAGTACAATAAATTTGAATTCGCATATAAAATTAAGTGAAAAAATGGTTCAATTTTACTTTGAGATGAGGGGATGGAAATTTTGTGATTATAATTGAGTAGAGTAATCCATTATTATAACAATTTTCAAGTAATAAGAGCTTTAAAAAATATTGAAACGAAAAATAATAATTTATCATTTCGAATTTAAAGCGCTTGACATTTAAATTAAATATGATTAAAAATTCACAATGCAAAACACTCCAAACCAAACAATTTTAGATCAGCTAAAATTTTGAAAAAAGGACAATATTTCAAATGGAATGGAAATGAATTGAACTCGTATCGTTCTTAGATAAAATCGTGTTAAAATAAATTATTTGAAATAAAAATTGTTTTAAATTGTGAATTTGAAATCAGGAGCTCTTAAAATTGAAAAACTTCGACTAGAATTTTGAAAATTGGACCATTTCATTAGAATAGAGTTGAAATTGTATAATTTTCAATTGAAAACATTTAGAATTGAACAATTTTATTTTAAATTGAAGAATCTCAAAATTGAATGATTTCAGATTACAATTTTGAAAATAGGACAATTTCAGAAGGTTCAAAAT
This sequence comes from Melikaiella ostensackeni, assembly GCA_032362435.1. Classification (NCBI taxonomy): domain Eukaryota; kingdom Metazoa; phylum Arthropoda; class Insecta; order Hymenoptera; family Cynipidae; genus Melikaiella; species Melikaiella ostensackeni. The sequence continues at coordinate 12,036 of JAUMHM010102380.1, forward strand.
TAAACAATTGGAGGATTCGAATATTGAAGATTGAACGATTTAAAGCTCAAAGGAAATAAAATTATATTATTTGTTATTAAGTGGGTTCAAAATTCAATGACTTAAATTTCAATTTCAAATAAATTTCAAATTCAAACGAATAAAATTTGACAATTTGAAATAGATGAAAACTAAATTGAATGTTTTAAACTCAAAGCTTCTAAGATTCCAGAATTAAAAATTATCATTACAAAGAAACAATCTCTAGTTTGACATTAAAATTGATTAGAAAAATTTTTCTGATCAAAAAATAAAATCACCAGCATTCTTGCCGTTCAAAATGAAAAATGTCCAATTATAATTTTTCGAAATTGAATCATTGAAAGAAGAACTTGAAAGTTAAGTAATTTTATATGGGGAAAATTAAAAAAACAAATAAAAAAATTGAATGAATTCTTAATTACCAAGAAGTATGATATTGAAACTTTTTTATACTTAAACCCTTTGGAATTTCAATTATTTTAAGGAAACTTCAGTCGCTTCAAAATAAAAAATTTCAAATTGTTAGTTATTCTTTTCAAAATTCAATCATTTCAATTCTGAAAAAAATAAGACATATGAAAGAAAAACAATTGAAAAATCAAAATTCAGCATGAAAACTCAGAAATCTAATATTGTAACCATCCCAATTTAAATAAATTGTTCAATTACTGAAAGTTACTTAGAATCTTTCTATCAAATATTTTTCAATTTTGAAAGATTCATTTTTTTAAATCTTCAACTAAAAGTTGACCAAATTTAAGATATTACATTGAGATTCGAAAAAGCATGTGAAAAGTAGAATTGCTATGATTCTAGTTTTTGAAATTGCACAATTTTGAGCCTTTTAATTAAAAATTGTTTTTTGTTTAGTTTGAAGTGTTCAATAGTTTATAACATATGAGAGAAATTATTTCCAATGTCTGGTTCTAAAATCTTCTTTTTTTTAGGGTTTCGAATTTGAAGAAATGGGTTGAAAGCAAAAAAAAAGGATTAATGGAAAAAGAGACAAGTATAGGAGTTAATGGTAGGAAACGACGAAGCGAAGGGATGAAATTAATCATAGGAGGAGACTTCAATGCAAAAAAGTAGAAAGAGGAAGCAAAGAGTGTGGAGAAGAAGACGATGGGACTGGGAGGAGTTTCAAAGACAAAGAAGTGAACGAAGAGGAAAGGAAATTACTGAATAAATTGGAGAAGTTGGGATGATGTATCTTAAACGGGAATATAGAGGGAAATAAGGGAGGAGAGTACACGCATACAGTTGGGGAGGGAGGGGGGAATAATAGACTATGTCATTGTTGACGATAAGGTGAGGGAGAACATAAAGAGATTAGAAATAGAATAGTACGTAGACTCGGGTCATCTCTCACTAATGATAACATTAGAGATGGGACGGAGAAATAAACAGAAAACAGCCAAGGAAGACAAGAAAGGAAAAAGAGTAGAGAAAGGTGATAGGACAGCAGAGGGAATAGAAGAATTTAGGGAAGAGTTAAAGATGGTAGAATGGGAAAGGAAAATGTAAATGAGAGGGGCAATTGTAAATGGAGAGATGAAAATGCTGATAGGTAAAGTCAAAAGAATATTAGAAGTTTCAGTTAAGAAAGTGAAAGATGAATTAAGAAATGGAGAAACAGGAGAAGCAGTGCAGCAGAATTCAGGAGAGAGAAGAAAGTATAATATGTTATGTCACAGAAAAAAAGGGGAAGAGACTGAAGGGTTTGAGCAGGAGACAGATAAGACTAGCATGGAGGAAGAAGTATCAAAAGTAGTAATTAGACTTGTTTCATTCCTAAAGGGGAATAAGTGCGAAATAAGGAATAGTGATTATTACTGCTATAATGACACGAAATATGTGGAAGAGAAAATAACGAAAGGATGGAAAGAGCAAAGAGAAAAGAACAAAGAAGTGGGCGTGGATAATGGAGAGGGGACGGTTAGCCAGAAATATGGAAAGGAGGGATAGCGGTAACCACACCGAAAAAAGGAAAAGGGAAAGGGGTAAACATTATAGAAGTCATATATATGACAACAGTATCAGAAAGGTTAAAGAACGAAGTAGAGAAAAAAAAGACAAATCCAACGAATCAGACAGGATTTAGGCAAGGTATGGGAGTAATAAATAGTACTCATTTGCTAAACTATATCATAAAGAAAAGAATTGAAAGAGGAGAAGAGGACATAACAGCAATGTTTGTGAATTTTAAGGCGGCTTTTGGCTCATTGACATAAGCGGATAATATAACGATGTTGACGGAGAGTAAGCAAACAAGGTGGGTTCAATTACGGGGTTAGAAAAATACTTCGGCAAAACGAAACTAAAGTTTAACATGGATAAAACGTAAGTAATGAGGTTCAGAAAGGGGGGACCGTAGAGTTAACGCGATGAAAAGAAGAAAGAAACGAGTTTTTCAGAAATCGAGGGAAAGGAGAAGAAGGAATTATAGACTATAAGGAATTAACAAAAGAGATAAAAAAAGGCACGTGATAGATACATGGGGTAGGACAGGGGAATGAAGATAAAATAAATGGTATAAAATGATAAAAAGGTAAGGATTATCAGAATATCTGGAAGAGGATGGGGGGAAAAGAGATGAGCAAGAGTAGCTAGGTGGAGGCTGGGAAAGAAAGCAAAAGAAGCAATGTATTGGGAGGAGGATGGGAAAGAGAAATGTAGAATATGTTAATGGGTAGAGGACACATGTGAGCATGTGTTGGATTGTTGTCTGAGACGAAAATAAGAGAGGAAAGAATGGAAAGAGAATGTTAAGAAAGTTTTACTGGATTAGTGACTGAGAGAAGAATGGGTGAAGGAGGTAGAAAAGAAAGGAGATAAAGAAAAATGAGGGATTTTTTCTGACAGAGAATGGAAAGAATGAGTGGGAAGGAAAGAAGGAGAAAAAGGAAACGAAAGTCACATAGAAGCTTGAAGAGAATGGCTTCATGTTGTTGCAAGTGGGAAGAAAATTTTACAAGGTGTCAAACTTACGTTTACTAATAAACTGTCACATTTGTATGACAGAAAACACGCGAAAAGCGAGCGGCAACATAGAAGCCTCAATATAGAAGCAATCAATAAATGGATCAATGAACTGAGAGATCATTATAAATAATTGATCATCGGTTGAAATACTTTTTGTGTTCGAGACTAGCTATTTGATGAAAGACTATATAAGGTAGAAAAAGTTGATTGGCTGTCGGCCAATCAGCGGTTTTCAGGCACTACTGTAGGTCAAATCGAAGTCAAGGGTACGCTTTGTTTTCCCGACTTTTTATTATCCCTCCGCATGCCGTTTCAACAAAATGATTACACGCGATGAGTTGTAGCACTCTGAAATGCAGAAGTTCATAACCGCTTTTAAAGTTAATTGCTATATTCTAGAGCGGTCTGAAAGGGGGAAGAGATTGATATTTTTCAAATAATTTGTAAGCATTACATGAATCTTACATCATGTGAGAAGAGCAAATTAAAAATTATGATATGATGAGAAGATTTTTCTACATAATGATACGGTAGGATTTATTGAAATATATAACCGGATAAGTAGGATTCGTTCAAAAGTTGTTCTGAAATTTGGATCTACCGATGGCACTAGGGTCGGCGTGAATCGACGTGAATTAATTGACGGTAAATTCCATTGTTGATTTTCCAATTTTTCATAATAATGAATTGCTTTTAGGATAATTTGAAAAATTAGAAGAAAAGAAGTTATATTTGCAGAATAATTAGTTTAAACTTTTAAAAGTTTTCCCGCCTGAATGAGGGCGTCATACCAGTCCGCCACTGGCATAGTTTGACAGTTTATTAGAACACGTCAAACATCGAACATCAAAAGTCAATCATCCAACGTCCAATATCCAACCTCTGACCTCCAACCTCCATCACATCACATCATACACATCCCACAGTTTGAAACTCACGGAGTTTGAAATTTCCGAAGTACAAAACTCCCGTAGTTTGAATCTTCCATAGTTTGAAACTCCCATAGTTTGAATCTTCCGTAGTTTGAAACTCCCATAGTTTGAATCTTCCGTAGTTTGAAACTTCCTTAGCGTGAAAGGTCCGTGGTTTGAGACTCCACTAGTTTTGAACTTTCATAATTTTAAACTCCCGTTACTTGCATCTTTTTTAGTTTGAAACTTTCGTCGTTTGCGATTCCCGCAGTGTTTAACTTTTGTAATCTGATACTCCCGTAGTTTGAGTCTTTCGTACTTTTAAACTCCCGTAGTTTGAATCTTTTGTAGTTGAAACTTTCGTAGTTTGCGACTCCCGCAGTTTTTAAATTTCGTAATTTGAAACTCCCGTAGTTTGAATCTTTGGTACTTTGAAACTTACGTAGTTTGAATCTTCTGTAGTTTGAAACTTCCCTAGTTTGAGAGTTCCGTGGTTTGAGACTCCAGTAGTTTTAAAGTTTAATGGTTTTAAACTCTCGTAGTTTGATACTTTCGTAGTTTGCGACTTCTGAAGTTTTTAACATTCGTAATTTGGAACTCCCGTAGTTTGAACCTTTTCTACTTTGAAACTGCCGTAGTTTGAATCTTCCGTAGTTTGAAACTTCCATAGTTTGAAAGTTCCGTAGTTTGAAATTCCAGTAGTTTTAAACTTTCATAATTTTAAACTCTCGTAGTTTTAATCTTTCGTAGTTTTAAACTTTCGTAGTTTACGACTCCCGCAGTTGTTAACTTTCGTGATTTAAAACTGCCGTAGTTTGAATCTTTCGTACTTTGGAACTATCGTAGTTTGAAACTTCCGTAGTTTGAGACTGTGGTAGTTTTAAACTTTCATAATTTGAAACTCGCGTAGTTTATATCTTCCGTAATTTTCAACTTCCGTAGTTCGATTCTCCCGCAGTTTTTAAATTTCATAATTTGAAGCTTCCGTGGTTTAATCTTCCGTAGTTTGAAATTTCCGTGGTTTGAGACTCCAGAAGTCCTAAATTTTCATAATTTTAAACTCAAATAGTTTGAATCTTTCGTAGTTTGCGACTCCCGCAGTTTTTAAGTTTCGTAATTTGAAACTTCCGTAGTTCAATCTTTCGTACTTTGAAACTTCCGTAGTTTGTAACTTCCGTAGTTTGAGACTCTGGTAGTTTTGAACTTTCATAATATTAAAGTTTCGTAGTTCGAAACTGCCGCAGTTTTAAACTTTTATAATCTGAAGCTTTCGTAGTTTAAAAATTCCGAGGTTTGCGACTCCAGTAGTCCTAAACTTTCATAATTTTAAGCTTAAGTGGTTTGAATCTTTCGTAGTTTGAAACTTTCGTAGTTTGCGACTTCGGCAGTTTTAAACTTTCATAATTTGAAGCTTCCGTAGTTTGAAAGTTCTGAGGTTTGAGACTCTCGTAGTCTTAAGCTTTCGGAGCTGAAAATTCCATAGTTTAAAACTCTCGTAGTTTAAATCTTCCGTAGCTTGAAAATCCCGTAATTTGAAACTTTCGTTGTTTGAGACTTCAGTAGTTTTAAACATCCCCAACTAGAAACACCCGTAATTTGCATCTTCCGTAGTTTGAAAGTTCCGTAGCTTGAAACTTCCGTAGTTTGAAGTTTTCGGAGCTTGAAAATCGTATAGTATAAAACTCTCGTAGTTTGAATCTTACGTATTTTGAAACTCTCATAGTTTGGAACTTCCGTAGTCTGAGATTTCCTTAGTTTCAAACAATCGTAATTTGAAGCTCCCGTGGTTTGAATATTCCATTGTTTGAAACTCGGGGAGCTTGGAACTTCCATTGTTTGAAACTACAGGTGTGTGAAACTCCAGTAGTTTGAAACTCCCAGAGCTTGAAACTTCGATTATTTGAAACTCTCGTTGCTTAAAACTCCCGCAGTTTGAAACTCTGGTTGTTTGAAACTCCCGCAGTTTGAAACTCTGGTTGCTTGAAACTCCCGTAGCTTGAAACTCTCGTCGTTTGAAACTCTCGTAGTTTAAAACTTCTGCAGTTTGAAACTACGGGAACTTGAAACTTCCGTTGTTTGAAACTTCAGGAGTTTGAAACTCCAGTATTTTGAAACTCATATAGTTTGAAACTATCGGAGCTTGAAACTTCTTTTGCTTGGAACTCTTGTAGTTTGCATCTCCCGTAGTTTGAACCTCCCGTAGTTTGAAACTCCCAGAGCTTGGAACTTCCGTTTTTTGAAACTCTCATTTTTTAAAACTCCCACAGTTTGGAACTCTCGTTGTTTGTAACTTCAGCAGTTTGAAACCCTCGTTTTTTGAAACTCCTGTAGCTTGAAACTCTCGTCGTTTGAAACTTTCATTGTTTGAAACTGCAAAAATTTGAAACTTCAGTATTTTGAAACCACCGCAGTTTTCAACTCCTGTAGCTTGAAACTCCCGTAGTTTTAACGCCCTGCAGTTTGAAACTCCCGGAGCTTGAAACTTCCGTTGTTTGAAACTCTCGTTGTTTGAAACTCCCGCAATTTGAAACTCTCGTTATATGAAACTCTTTTAGCTTAAAACTCCCGTATTCTGAAACTCGGGGAGCTTGCAACTTCCATTGATTGAAACTGCAAAAGTTTGAAACTTCAGTATTTTAAAACTCATGTAGTTTGAAACTCCCGGAGCTTGAAACTTCTGTTGTTTAAAACTTTTGTTGTTTGAAACTCCCGCAGTTCGCAACTCCCGTAGCTTGAAACTCCCGTAGTTTCAACTTCCTGTAGTTTGCAACTCCCGGAACTTGGAACTTCTGTTGTTTGAAACTCTCATTGTTCGAAACTTCCGTAGCATGAAACTTTCGGATCTCGAAACTTCCGTTGCTTGAAACTCCCGCAGTTTGCAACTCCCATACTATGAAACTCTCGGAGCTTGAAGTCTCCGTTGTTTCAAACACACGTAGTGTCAAATCGCCACAGTTTGAAACTCCGTAACATTAGGCTTTCATCCGAAAATATCTTTTTTATCAAAACGTCGTGCTTTTGGCAAAGAATCGTACATTCGCCAAAATATCGTATATGCACTAAAACATATTTATATATATAATATTTATATTTTATATTTTATATTTATTATATTATATTTTTTAATATTATTTTTATATATTTTTTTTGTCAAAACATCGTGCTTTCCTTAAAATATCACGCTTTCCTTGAAACATCGTGCTTCTCTTAAAAAATCACGTTTTTATTAAAACATCGCGTTTTGATCAAAACGTCGTGTTTTCATCAGAACATCGTGTTTTCATCAAAACATCGCTTTTCGTCAAACCATCGTGTTTTCGTCAAAACATCGTGCTTTCATCAAAACATCCTATTTCACCAAAACATCATATTTTCATCAAAACATTGTTTTTTCATCCAGGAGTCTATGTTTTCATCTAAGACATTATGTGTCCATCAAAACATCGTGTCTTCATCAAAACATCGTGTTTTCATCCAAAAATCATGTTTATATGAAAACATCGTATTTTCTTCAAAACATCAAAAGTTTATCAAAACATCATATTTGAAGCAAAACATCATATTTCCGTTTAAACATCGAGCCTCCATCAAAACATTGTGCTTTTGTCAGAACATTATGTTTTCGTACAAGATATAATGTTTTCATCAAAGTGTCGTCCTTTTCTTAAAACATCGTTTTTTCATCCAAAAATCATTTTTTCCTCAAAGTATCGTATTTTCATCAAAACATCGGGTTTCCATCGGAACATCATGTTTTAAGCAGCACATTGTGTTTCTTCAAAACATCGTGCTTTCATCAAAACACTGTGTCTTTAGCAAAACATTGCGCTTCACTCAAACATCGTTTTTTCATCAAAACATTACGTTTTTATCCAACTCATCATGTTTTCACCAAAACATCTTGCTTTCATCGAAAGATCGTGTTTTTGTCAAAATATCGTGCTCGCATCAAAACACCGTGTTTTCATCAAAACATCATGTTTTCATTAAGACATCGTACTTTCCTTAAAACACCGTACTTTCCTCCAAAATATCGTGCTTTCCTTAACACATCGTGTTTTTATCATAATATCGTGTTCTCATGAAAACATCATGCTTTTCTTAAAAATCGTGTTTTCGTTAGAACATCGTGCTTTCTTCAAAACATCGTGCTTTTGTGAAAACATTATGTTTTTATCCGAGATAAAATGTTTTCGTCAAAACGTCGTGCTTTCATTACAACATCTTGATTTCATTAAAACATCGTGCTTTCATGAAAACATCGTTTTCTTATAAAGATATCATACTTTCCCTAAGACATCGGATTTTCATCAAAACATTGTTTTCTTATAAAAACATCGTGCTTGCCTCGGAAAATTGTGCTTTTCTCAAGACATCGTGCTTTCCTAAAAATATCGTGCTTTTCTCAGAATTTTGTTGCTTTTGTTAAAACATCGTGTTTTCATCATAACATTATCTTCTCATCCAAGACATTATGTTTTCATCCAAGACTTTGCGCTTTCGTCAAAACATCGTGTTTTCTTCGGAACATCGTGTTCTTATCCAAGGCATTATGTACTTTTTTATATTTTCAACCATTTAAGGAAATTTCAGCAAAATATATTTCTTTTAAACTATAAAGCCGCCTAATACAATATGATATGTGATTGCTTACGTGACCCTCTGGTACATGCGTTTAGTATAAAACATTTTTCAGGTTTGAATTTTTAAACGGGAAATCACCAAGAATTTTATTTTTTATTTTTAGTGGTCATCCTGAAATACTGACATATTTTTAACTTGACGATCAATAAAAACTTTTCGTTTGCGTGGCGTGGGTATAATTTTCAATATTAATTAATATTATGAAATGAAATATTAATAAAATATATCACTGAAACAGTACATAGTCGAATAGTCTCAATATGAAGACAGTTTTCGGACCCAATTTCTCAGCTTAAATTTATTAAATTGATTGTAATGTATTGACTCAAAAAGCCATTTGATAAACCGCTTTGTTTGAAGGCGAGAGCAATTGAAATTGGTTAGGTAGGAGTGAAGAAGCATAAACAATTGCATAATGTATTTTATGAACGGGTCCTTGATGGTTTTATAATAATTCATTCACCATTTTAGTCTTGCGTTAAAAGTTATTTTTCCCTTGAACAGAAGAAACTTAACGCGCGCAGCGCGCAATTGACGTTGCTATTTGTTACTAACATCTGACAGTTCTTTTTCGTTGGTTCCATTTGTGGCGACTGTCAGGTGAAATATCATTTTGAAGTTCTGCCTTTGAAGACTTGAAGCAGTAGTCACGCTTTTGCCGGAGGTTTGAGTTCCTTTCCTTTTGAAGTAACTCATTTGACGTTGGTCGCATGTCCGTATGGCGAAAGCGAAAAAAAATTTAGGGCGCGGTGTTCGTCGAGCAAAGTTCTACCACCTGCACCCTCTTTGGGGGTGTAAGACTGCCGGTCGTTTCTCATTCCTCTGCCTAAAAAAGGTTGAGTCACGTTCGGTCGAAGGTCTCGTTTGAAAACTATTTCGTTTCCAAGTGAGTTCTTTACTCTGCGCAGTGAAAATTTTTCTGCCTCTCCTTTTCACCTAACAAACCGAATTTCATTTCTTGAAGCTGATTGGGACAAAATTTAAATTATTTTTCATGTCCCCTTCCCAGATATTTTGACAATCCTTCATATTTTATCACTTTATACCATTTATTGTATCTTGATTCCCCTAACCTCCCTCATCATTCTGTTACCTGCCTTTCTCTATTTCTTTTTCCCAATTACCCACAGTCGATATTTCCTGCTTATCCTACCCCTCGATATCTAACAAACTCTCTTCTTTCTCCTCCTCATTGCGTTAGCTCTAGAGCCCTCTTTCCTATTTTTTCCACCTTTTTGTAACACTACTCCAATATTTTTTTTAACTTTTTTTTTTCTATTTCCCATATTTCTTTCATTACACCTGCCGCTTTCCTAATCTTTGTCCTAATATGCGCTTCATGTTTCCTATTTTCTTGAATTATAATACCGAGGTATTTAGCCTCTTTTACTTCCTCTAACTTTTCACCTTTCTATCTCGCTGCCTATTTTTTCTTTGTCCCTCTTCTTTTACTAGAACCTGATTACCTTCATTTCACCTGCTTTAAGCCTGTGTGTTTACTTATCTAAGTATTTTCTTAGCCCCGTCATTAAATCCGCTATTCCTTCATCATTCACCACCATATCATCACATTATTATATCATCCGCATATGCCACTGTATATATTTTTTCTTCGTCTAGCATTATTTCTCCTAATCCTTAACTCTTCATTTTCTCTTCCAAATCTGAAATTAATATATTAAACAGGACTGGTAGAGGACAACCCTGTTTGACGATATAAAATGTAGATTTTTACAAAAAAAGGCGTTGTTCATTAATGACAGTCGGAGGGGATTCGTCAAAGCGTTACAATAATGGTGTAAGAATAAGGAAAAATTCAGAAAATGCGTGACGATAGGGGGGAGGGGTAAAAAATATTGGAAAATTGCGTGACTTCATCATTTATGGACGAGCCCAAACTCACACACACACAATCATTTTTGTGGCTGGGAGAATATTTTGTCCTATAATCTAATTTTCGAATTTTTAAATACTAGAATTTGTTCTTGATCACAAAAAACCATTGCTGGGAAAACCATTGAATTTGAAACTAAATATTTTTGGACTCGTTTAACTAGAACAGCTTCAACGTAGGTGAATTCTTTGCGAAAATTTTTAAACTTTCAAATGGTTCTTCTTTGGTAGTTCTGGATTAAGTTTTTGCACAGATATTCGTGGGTAGATTTCCTTTAATAAATCCGAATTCGAAAATAGAATCCTTTGATCACGTCAGCGTTTTTGAAAGAATAAGGTTCGAAAGTGCCATTTATTCGATAATCGGCACATTTGACCTGATTTATCTTAAATATGACGTGATAGAATGATTTTGCTTCTGAATCGATTGCAGCGACCAAAAATTTACGGGAAAAAATACGTTTCTTCAATCTTACATTTAAAATGTCAGCCTATGTAAGTACTGTATACTTCACACATTTTGAGTTTAATTGTAATATTTATTATCAATATTAGGTACTGTTGAAAGGAGGTGTTTCGGGTTTCAATCGTGTGCAAAACTACGAATCTTGCCGACGTTTCGTGAACATTGCAGTT
>JAUMHM010102427.1:0-23116 GCA_032362435.1 Melikaiella ostensackeni
TTCCCCCCTTTTCCCCCCCCCCCCCCCCACATCAATCTCGCCGCACCCCTGCTCACGCATTTTTTTACGTTTATTATAAGCCACTTTACCATTTCCAATTATCCAAGTGCTGTTAACAATTTTCTTTTTTCCAGAGTGTAATTCGCCTGGACTAATGAACGGAAGCTTGTTAAAAAAATTATAAAAATGAAAACGGTGGGATTTCCTAGAAAATGTTATTTTCATGTGTTCCCAAGACGAAGAAGAGAATGAAGAAGATTTTTTATGAAACCCTACCTTCTTTATTTTCCAATATTTAAAAAAAGTTTGTCCTTGCTGTATAAGGATTTGAGCTAAACGGTTTTTGAGGCCAGGAGAATTTTTTCTTCCTTAAAATATAATTTTTGAACTTTTTCCGTTAATGATACAAGATATCGCATATACGAAGAGGAAAATTCCATATTGCGAAAAAAAACTCCTAGCCACAAACATGGATCAGCCCGGTCAGTAACTCAAATATTCGTAACTTCGTGTGAATATTTTATCTCTCAAATAGGACAAACACGATGTGTCTTCTGATTTCCAGCCTCATGTGAAATGTATTTGGCCTAAAGAAATTTTTTCAGATACATTTCATGTTGAACATAATTGAATATGCCTATTTATATAGAGCTTGTATATTGCCCTTTACTACAAGCTACTATTTTACCACTAAGTTTGCCGAAATTGCACAGTTACGTTGATTCGGCAGAAATCTTTCAAGAATGAATCAGCCTCTGCCCAGAGTCAAGTCGTAGGTGTCGCCAGGGCCCGCAGAACACGCTAAGCCCGAGTGGGTAGTGAGATAGAAAAGCCTCCCTCCCCCCCACTACTTCGCTTGAGAATTTTTCGATTGGGTAGTACTACCTTTACTACCATAAGGTTCCGCCAGCCCTGGGTGTCGCTTCGCCGCGGACTTGGTTATGCGGAGTGCAAGGGGTGAGAGGGAAACAGCAGTGGGCTCTCTCTCTCTCTCATTCAATCCTACAAAAATCTGAACGACGTCGCAGTAGGCAAATTCTGGTAGAACGCAATCTTTAGCGTGAGGAGGGGGTTGATAACCTTTCTTTATAGCACTAGCTACTTCATACCGTTCTCCGGTATCTTCTAGTTCTTTCATGGTTCGATATTCAACTTTAGGAAGAACAGCTAAATAATTGGGATGTAAATTATCACTAGAAAGCTGTAATTGTTCAATCTCTAATATTGGTGGATCATAATGTTGGAAGATTAAGCGAATATTTAATAAATAATACGCTACAGGCTCGTTTGGACCTCGAGTCCTTCTACGCCCCTCATCCCTAACTCACTCTTGAAAGTTTATTCCCCCATACCGGCGTTTAAAAGCTATAATAAATTGCTGCCATGTTCACCATTTACCACGGTTAAACCTGTACCAAAGTTGGGCGAGTGGCTTTGATAGAAACGGGAGCGCTCTAAAAAGATCCTCATCTGATAAAGAACAGCCTTTACGAAATTCTTCAATTTGTTTTAGGAATTCCTCCGCACTACTATCGCGTTTTCCGTTATAGCTAATATTCCATTTTCGAACTAATGCATGTATATCATCCTTACTTCGTTTACCTACAGCTGTCGGCGATTCTCTTATTGGACTAGGAGACGACATTTGTGGTCTGGATCTATTGTCTAATTGACTGTACGGGACATGGGCCATACAAAAAGGATCGTTATTTGGTAAAAACGAATATAAGAATGGATTATTACTATTATATAGGCTATTGTTGGGCAAACTCGCTGTAACATAACTTGCATCCGAACGCATCTCTTCTTCCCGTAAAGTCTCATTGCGTGTCTCCGAGACATTTAGACAATTTGTTGTATACGCACTATCCCCAATGCAACAAGCCAGATCGTAATCACTAGAAAACGGAGTCTTCCTGAGTCTCGTTGACTGAACTACATTCTGAAAGAAAGCAGGAATCACTGTTGAGCAGCTGGCGAGAGTATATAGAAGGGCCGCTTACGAAAGTGGAGAAAACGTGACTATACTAGCTATAGTGCGTGCGAAAGTTACACTACTAACGCTCGTAATCGGCGCGAATAACGGTTCTGCAAATGTGTGTGTCTCGTGACTGATGGGGAAGGTTGCTGTGTGAGCACGCCATGTCGTCGCAGGAACACCGAAAGTAGATGGTGGGGATACCTTGGTCACGGTGCGCGGAATACGAAGCCTCTCCATCTTGGCGGTCAGATGGCGCTCCTCACTCTCTTCCTGAGTCTGATGCATATAAAGACAATTCTGGTGAAATTTAATCAAACGCCACCTCATCGTCATATCTTCCCCTTCAGTCGAGAGATCGAGATATTTCAATATTTCGCGAAGTTCCTTTACTGTCAACGAACTCGTCAAGCTAATTATGGAGTCAGTCATCTCCGCCCACGATCTATCCACTTTAATAGTATAATTCTCCATTTTGTTTAAATTACATTTCTCTGAAATTTAAGAATCTTAAGCTGTCTGAATAATATTTGAAATCCTGAAAATCTCCTGTCAGGGATTTATAGTCACAAGAGTGTCAGCATAAATTCATTTAGTATACAAGTATCAACAACGGTCGAAAATGTCAACACAATCGGGCAAGTAGAGTCACTTGAACCCACGAAAATAAATTCCAAAAGTACATAGTAAATAGCACACAAAAATTCTGAGAAAAGTTCAAGAAATTTGTCGGCCCTACAGAACTCACCAAGTATTCGCGGTCTGATAAAATCCTGAAATCCATTATAACACCTTTCCCAGCTTAAGGGACATAAAACCGGGAATAGCGCTACGAAAATTTTTGGCTTATGAATTAAATAAATTTTGAAAAATAATTACCTCCAATCATGTTGGTAGTAGGCGCCAGACACCCATTTTGAGTGTCACTCTACGTAAAGAAGTTACTCAAAGCGCAAAAGTAAACTGAAATAATATCTAAAAAAAGTCGTATTTCTAATCGAAAATTGAAATTTTTAGCCTTAGCTCCAGATAGAGGGACATTTCGTGAGGGCGAGAAAGACGTTACAAACTCAGAGTTGAACATAGTAGATAAAATGATTTATGAGAATTTGGAATGGTAAATGTAAAGTAAAAAATATTTACAGGTGATGGTGAATGGACGTGGCATATTTGTCAGGAAAACAATTCGTGTTTTCGCCTGAAGGACGTGACTTATCGGATCATACTACAAATTGCGAATACACAGTTATCCAGAAAATTTTTAATAAATTTGAGACAAAAATTGATAAATTTTTCTACATAACGAATGGAATATGCTTGAATCTGAAGAAAGAGAGACGCCATACTTAAACTCTCATATTTCGTTGTTTTACGAAAAGATTACTTCCCAGTATGGCGGAAGGCCTGAGATACGCGTGAAATTTACTATCCTATTCTTCCATTATTCAAAATCACACTCGACCACACTCCAACAAAAACGTAAAAAAAACTCGAAAACAACTAAATCATATTTTGATGAGGGAGATTGTCTGCTGACACCTACCTCAACTTCTAGGACCCAAAGTTCTCAAAATGTTCCCAATGCCTACTTGGCGGAAGAAAAGTGGACTCGTCCAAGTCTATATAAGTGACAGCTCTCTCCCTATTTCTCTATGTACGTCGATGGCCGACACGGAACTGTTGTACTCCTTCGTGTATGCGCCTTCCTCGCGTCCTCCAGACCATGTCACAAGCCTTGTCCAGTAGATGCTGCCCTCCTAAGCTCTACGTCTGGCCTTGTAACATCGTCGATAATAGTGGGCCCGGCCTCTCTTTGGTAGTTGGTGCGCCGGCTCAGAGCAGTGGCAAGATGGCAGTGCTCATTGTTGTGACAGGTTACGGGCCTAGTATAACTCGGCGCTCTCCAATATTAATCCGTGTTGATTTGGATTAATTTCCGAACGAGCACGTGTTTCCAGGAACGACCCATGTATCGTAGGCACAGGATCAGTGGTGGCAGCAACGTATGGTCTGCGAGACCATCAAGTGGCGATTTCAAAGTTGAATGCGTGTGAGGAAGTACGTGTGTGTTAGTACGGTGGGATACTCGCCGGTCTTCATATTAATGACTTTCAGGTTTTGGATCCTTTGAAGTCAAGGTAGGACGTCAGTTCCCTATTCACAATAAATCTCCACTATCTAACCCTAATCAACAATTTCTACAGACATATTTACTTTTTAAAGTACTTTTTTTCTAAAAAAAACTACCAGAAAGATTTGACATTGACCTTATTCACACTCATTCTGCATACTCCAATTCTTCTCGGACTCACTCTTTTATTATCCGGTTTTTGGGTGTCGTGTCAGCCAAGAAAAGTATCGCGGCTTAAATGTTTATATAAAATTTATTTCTGCCTGGGGAGGATCCATAACGAGCGACAAGTCACCACGTCGCACCAAATGATGAAAAAAACATCGCGTTTTCTATGAGAAAATGAACATTTTGATAGAAAATATACATTTTCTGAAACGCTGAAATCAACGGCGAGCAGACAATCTCGAGAAAGACATGGCGAGTGTCAATCACACTTCACTTGACCTCCAACTTACCAAGTCCACAAGTCATTTATAAATGCATGAATTTACTAAGTTTAGGCAACTATTTATTGCTAACTTCACAAGTCGCTTTCCTATATGAATAAATAAATTTACCAACCTTGTGCAATTATTTATTTTCAAATACACAGATCTATGTTCTTTATGAATGAATACAAAAATAAATTCACCAGCTTTGCGAAATTATTTGTTTCTAAATTCACAAGTCTATTTTCTAGAAACAAATTCCCTAAGCTGTCAAATTATTTATTGCTAACTTCACAATTCACTTTCCATTATAACTAAATATATTCACCAACCTTATGGAATTATTTATTCATAAATTCACAAGTTTCTGACCTTATAAATGAATAAATGAAAAAATTTACTAAATTTGCGAAATTATTTATTTCCAAATCACAAGTCTGTTTCTTGTAAGTGAATGAAAAAACTTCCTAAGTTTTCGCATTATTTATTTATAAATTCACAAGCCTATTTCCTCCATGAATAAATAATCTTACCAACTTTGCGAAATCATTTATTTTCAAATTCACAAGTCCATTTCTTATAAACAAATAAATTTCCTAAGTTGTCAAATTATTTATTGCTAACTTCAAAAGTCACTTTCCTTTATCAATAAATAAATTGACCAGCCTTCTGAAATTATTTATTTATAAATTCACAAGTCTCTGTCCTTTATGAATAAATAGATAAATAAATTCACCAACTTTGCGAAATTATTTTTAACCAAATTCACGAGTCTCTTTCTCGTAAATAAATAAAAAAATTCCCTAAGTTTTCAAATGATTTATTTATAGATTCACAAGACTATTTCCTTTATAAATGAATAAACTTACCAACTTTGCGAAATTATTTATTTTCAAATTTATTTCCTTATGAGAAATGGGCTTGAGGCTTTGGAAATAAATAATTTCGCAAAGTTGGTAAATTTATTCACTTATTTATTCACGAAGAATAAAGACTTGTGTACTCATAAATGAATAATTTCACAAGGTTGGTAAATTCATTCATTCATATAGGAAAGAGACTTGTGAAGTTAGCAATAAATAATTGTCTAAGCTTAGTAAATTTATGCTTCTATAAATGACTTGTGAACTTCGTAAATAGCTTTATAGAAAGTATTTTACCTTTGTATTTCTTCAAAAAATAATTTCAGGGTGCATGTTTATGACGAAAATTGTTAGTTTCTATTTATATATTCCGAAAATTAGTTTTCAGGAAAAAGATATATTACCGACCGATTTTATCGTTTTAGTACAAAAAGTGGCCGCTATCACCTTGTGAACGCGCTGCGAGCTTGGATTCTCTTGCTTCTTCATCTGTCAAATTCCGTCGCGTAGTTCTCAAAAATTTCAAAAGTGTTTTTCACTTTTCATTTCCCTTTGAATCGCGAAATTCGTTGCATAGTTGTGAAGTTTAGTTCAAGGGAGGATGCTATACAGAGCGTTTTTTTTTATTTAGTGTCGGTGTTGCGCTGTAATATATGTCTGAAGTCAAGTGTGTTTAACACTCGTCATCTTTTTTTCGGGATTCTTCTGCTCGGTGTTGATTTCAACGTTTCAGAAAATGAATATTTTCTATCAAAATATTCATTTTCTCGTAAAAGCACGCTGTATTTCTGGTTATATGGATCCCAGGATTTTATCAGACCCCGAATACTAGGTGAGTTTTGTCTATTTTTCCTACAATCTACTTCCGCAAATAAATGTGGGGTCAGGGCCGTGCTCATAATTGAGGGCAACCAAAAAAGTTTCTACGTTTCCTTTATCCAACGTCCTTAGGGCATTCACTATTATATTGGCTTAATCTCCTCAAGCAATTGTCGGTGGGGAAAAATTATTCCTTTTTGGAATACAGGATTATAATCATTTACACCCATAATAGAATTTGCTGTATTCGAGAACTAAATAAAGAAGAAATGTTAACTCAATGAGAACTACTGTTTTTGAGTAAAGACAAAAAGTATTCTAAAGTGATATATTATCTTACTCTCCAAAAGAATTATATACAGAAATCCAAATCAGAGAAATATGAAATTGGGTATTTCCCTACGTCGAATTCCGAACTATTTTTCCGGAAGTGATGTGAAATACCTAGAAGCATTAATTGCCGTGTGACGTCACGCGTATCCGCCGTCTGAGCGACATATGAAACCGGTTTTCGTAAATAAAAAATTGCAAACCTAACGCATCGTAAGTCTCAGAGGGTGGACAGTCAATGCTTAAGAAGTGCAGACGTATATTCTACGGTGGCGCCATCAAACGAGCCCGCAGATATTTAAGATAAGATAATAGATGATCGAGATTATATCAGATTATATCCAGATGATCTGTAGATAACGTAATAAAAATAATAAATAAATTGGAAAAACCAATAGAAAAGCAAACAGAAATACATAAATAATTACTAGAATAATTATTTATGTATTTCTGTTTGTTTTTCTATTGGTTTTTTCTTAAAAGTGTGTTTTAAAAAAAACAAAAAATAATGGAAGTATATTTTAAAACAGTTTGTATTTGAAGCTTGTAATAATTTTTACAAATTAAAGTTCGTACATCGTAAGAGTATAAACAAACAAATTTTAAAACTAAAAGTAAAATTAAGATCGCGAAATAGTTGAACATTGTTTACAAAATAGTTCGTACATTGTAAGAGTACATACAAAGAAATTTTAAAGTTAAAGTAAAATTAAAATCGCAAAATAGTTAAAATTGTGTAAGAAATTAAGAATAAGATTGTTATTTGGAGCAGTCTTTACATTTTTACTCAAGGCTTTAGAGTTCGCATACTTACTTAGAAATTTTAAATTCTTTTTCAAAAATAAATTAAATTGTGTCTATTTTTTAAGTGAAAAGAACTTGATTATTTGTCAATTTTCATATATCCTGTGATTAATTAATTTTTCCTAGATATGTCTCTGCAAAGTACTTACATCAGGATACAATTTTTGAAAGTAAATTTGAAAGTGACTCAAACTATTAAAAATACAACGTAGATTTTTTAATTTTAGGTTAACGAAGATTTTCATACCGTTGAGAATCGATTTCTCATCAGTATTTTCAAATAGCAGTCAATAATAATTCTTACATAGAAATTTTATATCCTTTTTAAAAGTAATAAATTGAGTCTATTTTTTAACTTAAAAAACTTGATTATTTGCCTATTTTCACATATCCTGTGATCAATTAATTTTTTTTAAATATGTCTCAGCGAAACACTCACATCTGGACACAATTTAATGAAATTAATTAATAATAAAATACGACGTGGATTTCTTAATTTTAGGTTAACGAAAATTTTCATACCGTTGAGAATTGATTTCTGATCAGTATTTCCAAATAGCAGTCAATAATAATTCTTACTTAGAAATTTTGAATCCTTTTTCAAAAGTAATAAATTGAGTCTATTTTTTACCTTAAAAAACTTGATTATTTGCCTATTTTCACATATCCTGTGATTAGTTAATTTTTTCTGAATATGTCTCAGCGAAACACTCACATCAGGACACAATTTAATGAAATTAATGAATAATAAAATACGACGTAGATTTCTTAATTTTAGGTTAACGAAGATTTTCATACCGTTGAGAATCGATTTCTCATCAGTATTTCCAAATAGCAGTCAATGATAATTCTTACTTGGAAATTTTAAAGCCTTTTTCAAAAGTAATAAATTGAGACTATTTTTTAACTTAAAAAACTTGATTATTTGGCTATTTTCACATATCCTGTGATTTTCGTTATTTTCTTTTTTTGCCCAATCTGAATTCCTTATGTTGCCTCGAGTTTATCTTCCAAGACAATGAGCTTCACATTGCTGAAGTCGATTTTTCCGTCAACTGAATCGGATTCAACTTCAGGAATGTGGAGTGAAACTTCTTGGAATTCCGAATTCTCCATTTCAACTTCGGATGGAACTTTTGTTGCGAGAAGCACAACTTCTTTCGCTTGTGATTTCATCGAAACATTTTGTTTCGATTTTTTCGTGATGGACTTCACTTTTTTCGGTTTAAGGCTTTGCTTTCCCGCAACTGGTTTCGCGTTTTTACCTTCCATTTCCAATGCATTAATTTTAACTTGCTTAAGTTTGTTTGTAACTTGCTTTGGATTCGTTGTGACCGAAGGTCTTTTATCTTTTCGGATGGTTTTCAAAAAGCATCTATAAGCAAGTTTGACAGGTAAACAGAGTCGACTTGGATCTTTAGGAAGAATACGCCCTTTCAAAACTCTGTTTATATGAGCCAAGAATGCTTGCATATACATTTGAACGTAGATAGCTTTGAAATTTTTTAAAACATCTTTTCTGTGATGGACGCACGTGAAGGAATTAAAGTTTATCCTCCTTTCAAGAATGCTTTCAGATTTACGCCCCAGTTTGGTGTGCGAGATATCGTTGGCGAAAATTTTACCCAGGAGACGTTTGGCATGTAAATGCATGTCCCGAAAAGCAGTTCCTTGACTCCTCATGAATGACTGTTTTTGGAATGAATCTACACAGCCGAAGCATGATTTAATGCCTTATGTGAAAATGGATTTATCATGTTTTGTTCACTTATTCCTCAATTGAATACAACATGCATTACGCATGAATGTGTAAATTAATTGAAGATCTATGAAGGATGTATGTAGTAGTAAATAAAGATTTAGATTTTTAATATAAATACAAAACAAATTACTGCTCCTTCTCTCATTCTTTTTGCCTGTGAAGTGCAACGATAGTCATCAGGTTGAAAATGATAACAAATTACGAACCGACTCTCGAACACTTCTTTATAGGTTAGGCCCAGTAAATGCGGATTACCCGAGGCCTGAACCCACTTCGAACCTGTTTTTTCGCATTTCGGATATTGATGGTACTTTTCACGGCGGGTTGATCCACAATTTAGAACAGAGCACTTTTGTTTATCTCCCGATTTAAACATTTTTACTTGAGAACAAACAAAACAAATTACAACCACGGTGTGCCACGTCCAGTGCAATGCGATGCAACACGTTGCAACTACCTGTTCGCAAACGGCGAAAGAGTAAGAGAGACAAATCAAACTAAGACCCGCTGAGCGACGTGTGTTGCGGACAGACACGCAGCGCCATCCAACGAGCCCGGAATCAGGATTAGAGTATACGTCTGCACGGTTCCCTATATTACTTTCCACCCACTAGTCAGTCTTAACTCGTTCGCCCTAGCAATTGCTAGTCGCTAGTTTGTGCCACTTTATCTTGACCGTTTTGTGCTCCCTGTTCGCCACCACGCTGTGTCGTCGCCTCCTGGAGGAGAAACACCCGCAGCTTTCCAACGGCCCTCATCAGGGCCCTTGCTTCGCCATCGGACTCGCCGGTCTACGCACGCCTTCCTTCGGTCGCCAGCAACTCCCCACGAGCTGACGATTCCTGACGTTATGTAAGTGGCAATAAATGACCTTTGTTTCAAATATGCTCTTATCATTGTGTTCTCCCTGATTCTTAGCGTCTACGTCCCATTTCCCTCCTCGGTAGGCAATCCCGTCATACCTGGAGCCCAATCCAAAAATGCACAATTATTCCCTTTTTGAAATTTAAAAAAAAAACCTGCTGAAAAAAATATATTTATGGGCCAACATTAATTTTTCTGATGATATACCTGTTGTTTATTTTTCGATATATTTATGTGCGACATGCTGATGGATTTTTGATGTGATAATGAATTAGTGATTTATATATGCAATGATTTATATGTATTCTAATTTATTGAAGTGATATATGTGAAAATGGAACCAACAACAGAAACAAAACAGAAAAAATTTCCTTTTAAATTTAAAAAAGTCGATTCAAAGTTCATAAAGATTTTAACTAGAATCGGGTGTAAAATAACATTCAAAATTCGGGAAAATTGATAATTGTTTCATAAGAATAACACTTAGTTTTGGAATTTTAAATCGAGAATGCAAACCAACAAATAAAGAATGATGAAATACAAAAAATAACTTCAGGGAATTAAGCTCCAACGCTAATCCCATAGCCCATACCACTTTCAAAAGCAGAATGGAACAAATCAACGCCGAAAACAGAAAAACCAGAAATGAATCGCGTAATAGACAATCAGTACAATTTGATATAGGAGATGATTCACGAGAACCTCGTAGGCTTTCCCATAATATTATTGGAACTCGCAGTATAAGAAGGGAAAGTAATTCAAAATAACAGAACACAGATGACAGTGAAACATTAGAGGATAGAAATAACTCGAGTCACAACCGATCTCGCAGATTGCAAACAACACGAGAAAGGTCAAACAGACGTTCGCGCATTCACGTGGATAACACAAACACGGAATACGAACCCGAAAATAATATTATTAATGAAACAATTCCAGCAATCTATTTTCCATTCGGTATGATACAAACCCAACATTATCAGATTTTTCCGAAGACCCCAAGGACGCTTATATAAATAAATGTCGGAAGAAATCAGACAAAAAATAAAATTTTTTAACCAGAAACGGACTCAAAATATCCACTAATGCGGTAAGAATGACAAAAGGGAAAATAAGAACAATCAAAACGATAAACAGAACTGGGAACAAAACCATAATTACCAGGGTAAAAAACAATTTAAAAATCGATATCCTTTTCCACATTTTGGATTCCCTTTTCTATCCTTTCAAAATCAATATCAACAAAACCAAAGGCCCAATTTTAGACCTAGATTCCCACCTGGTTTCCCGCCTAGATTCCAGACAAATTTCCAACCTAGATTTCCAAACAATAAACCAAGATACCCATTTAATCTGTACTACAATCAAATGTTACCTATGTTTAACCAAATGGCTCCAGGCTCGAATCAGGGACAAAATCAACCGATGATTGGATTTCCATTTAAAAAAATAAAAAATAGTTCGGGAAGAAATGATAAGAATCAACAAAATCAAAATTTCCAAAAACGAAATTACGGGAATAAAAATAAAAAATTGGTCAATTTTAATTTGAACTAGGAAAATAAGATCAATGCGAACTCGAGAAAAAAACAAGAATTCAAATTGACATAACGCGAGTGCAGAAAAAACTACATATAATTCTAATTCATATCATTGCGGATTGGCGGGACATTTTGAAAGAAAATTTCCCTATTATGCTTATAACCAGGGAAACTGAAAAGTCGGGTTTTATGAAAAAAAATTAGAACTGTTACGAGCAAACCTAACCTAAATTAAATTTTTGCTTCTTTTAAAATTAAATTAATTTGAAATATTATTTCAAACTACGTACATTAAATTTAGGCCTTGTGCTGAATGCAAAGCCTCGCTTGTTCGCTCGTAACCCGAGAGCTTGCTATCGGAATGCTTACGTGGCATCCCAAACTCTGGAGGAACTAGTTTGCGAGCTGATTTGAGAAATGAAGAGGGCTATGACCAGGCAGAATGAAATGAAACAATTTTCCTCTTTTCCATTTTTTTTTATTTTTCTCTTTTTTTTCTCTCAAGAGAGATAATTAGATGATTAAAATAGATAATAGATAATAGATAATTAAAAGGAAGATTGACAGGGATACGCGATCCACTCAATTATGTAAGGGTAGATTGCACAAATGTGTGCGTGTGAAGATGTATGAATGCGCGTGTACCTATGTTTAAGATACAAAATTGTCATAAGGATCACATTGAATTAAATCATCAACAATGTAAATTAGAAGAGGGAGTCATTCATAACTGAGTCGAACGAAAATGCACCTATGTATGCTACGCTAGCGAACATACACGCTCACGCGCGGGCACCGCATTCGATCTCTCTCTCTCACCAATATCCTACATAGCGCTATCTCCTTACACACGGCCATTCTGCTCTTAACGACAAGCCACCGAGCCTCGACCGTTCATACCTGCATCAATTCTGATACGAATTGAATTAAAAATTTCTTTTTCAAAAAAGAAAGGAATATAAAAGATTTCGAAACTCCTTGCTTTTTCTGAATGCTGAAGAGGTTTCTGCGTCGCATGTGCTAAAATCCAAGCAAAGGCATTTTGTCTACACGTATTTCGCACACCTGCAAACATAGTTGTAAGTCGTACGTCAATTCCCATCCACCTTCACCCAAATACCTCAAATCAGCAAAAATCCCTACCTAATAATCCCTGATATGAACCGCTGAGGCTCATCGAACAGAAGTAATCATCGCAGTCACCTGAGCAATCTGGCACGGGCAGAAACTACTCAGACTTCTGTTTGTCCGAAGTTCAGGGTCGCGAAATCGAAGAAGTATGTTCTCGGGAAAGTTTAGTCCGTGAGTCGCAATCGCGTCCTATCCCGGTCAACGGAATATACTTTTTCGTCCCGGTAACAAGAGTGAGCCACCGGAATCGATTGACCGAACCGGGAGTACTTGATTCTACAATCCGGACGTAAAACAAACTCAAATCTCTATCCGATGGGAGGCAGGACCGTAACGGGGGCATTAAGTGTTTTTTTGCGTCCTATCCGGCCTGTAAAAGAAATTTTGAAGTTGGCCCAGAAGAAATTGCCCCCTTTCTTAATCTCAAAACGAAAAGAAGCAATTTTCTCGTAAGACTATAATTCCCTTTCATGAGAAATAGATATACTCGTATTTTCTATTTCTCATAAAAGCGAATTCGAGAAGTACTGGTATTCGCGTGTGTTTCGGGTACATGCTGCGAATGAAGAGACTAGAGGTAATTATTAAACGATAATTGGCGTTTCAAATCAAAATCAAGGCAGTAACTTGGGCAACCTGACATGGGCCGGAACTACCCAGACCTTCTGTCCGCCCGAAGTTCGGGACCAGAAAAAAATCAAGGTAGCGTCTCTCGGGAAAGTTCAGTCCGTAAGTCGCAACCGTGTCCTATCCCAGTCAACGGAATATACTTTTTCGTCCCGGTAACGAGAGTGAGCCACCGGAATCGTTTGACCGAATCGGGAGTACACGATTTTTGCGATCCGGACATAAACGATTTAAAATCTCTATCCGACGAAGGCAGGACCGTAACGGGAGCATCCGTTTCTTTTTGCGTCTTATCCGGCCTGAAAAAAAACGAAATTTGAGATGAGTCTAGAAAAAGTTGCCTTTTTCCGAATCTCAAAACAAAAAGGAGCAATTTTCTTGGAAGAATATAGTTTCCTTCAATGAGAAAATGGATATATTTTCTATTTCTCATAAAAGCGAATTTGGAAGGTGACAGGTGTTCGCGCGTGTTTGTTTGTGTGCATTGCGAATTAAAACGACCTGTGGCAAAGACTAAAGCTGGTTATTATTCAATAATCAGCGACTTAACGTAAAATCTCGCCCGCTCACTCAGTGGAAGAAGATAAGGAAACGTTCGTTCCTTCTCGTCCACCATCCGACGGCAAGCCGTAGGATAAGGATTACGGTAAGCTGTATCGTTTGAATTTCTTTCTCATTTATCCTTGCGACTCTCTAAGCGTATAAGGGTGATTTCGAAATACATTTGTTTTTTTTTCTTTCGGAAATTTAAGAAAATTTTGTTCTTTTGGCTCGACCATACTCCACCCCCTTTCCTTCTTCACAGAGATTTCAGGGACAACAATTCTCGGACCGAGAATAAGGGGAAACGGCCTAAAAAGAATGAAAAAGATACTCTCGTCTCTTCAGTTGCGGGGAACCTCCCCCCGCGTATTAATGATAAACAATATCAGAGGGAAAATTACTTACCTTTCGTTACTAGGCAGCACAAATTCTAACATTTCTTTCGTGATTATTATTTGTACGTGACCAACTGATGGTGGCAGCTGCAGGTACAATCCCCTGCTGTTGTCCCCATTCAGCTACGCTACTAGTAACATTTTGTTACTAGACAGCCGTTAACCTACTAGTAACTTTTTGTTACTAGGCAGCCGTTAACCTACTAGTAACTTTTTGTTACTAGGCAGCCGTTAACCTACTAGTAACTTTTTGTTACTGGACAGCCGATAGCCTACTAGTAACTTTTTGTTACTAGGCAACTGATAACCTATTACCATCATTTTCAATTACGGCAGCATTGCCGCAATGTTAAATAATCAAATTAGCTTTTCGAATATTAAATACTTCCAAATTAAAGCAAAAATCCGGGCATTAAATTGCCAGGGGACCTCGCCGTGATTGGCTCGATATTTTTAGTTTGGCAATTTTTCCACTTTTAGTGGAAATATTGGACCTCGATTGGAGCGTTATTCTTGTACGGACTTCTACCCTTTTTAATCAAGGCAGCAATGCTTCAGTGCTGAATAATCGTGTCAGATTTTCGAATATTTAGTACTTCCAAATTAAAGCAAAAAACCGGGCATTAAATTGCTTGGGGACCTCGTCGTAATTAGCTCGGTATTTTTAATTTGGCATTTTTTCTACTTTTAGTGGGAATATTAAAACTTAATTCGAAGTCTCGTTTTGATTTTTTTTTCTCCATTGCTAATCATGTCTTCTAAGTTTGCCTCCAAGACTAAAGCTCGAATCTAGTACTCACGCCTTAATTAGCTAGAGTGCCACCAAATTAAAGCAAAAACCCGGGCATTTCCGAGGTCCCAAAGGAAATTCTTGAAACACCCAAAGGTTTAGTAGCAACGTCGAATTTTCGTCCTTTTTCGAAAAACTACTGAATCAGGCAGAAGCCCAAATTCAGCTCGCTAAGTCAACTCAGTCTCTAGTACAATAAAAACGAGTATTGACCTGAAGGGGGACCACTGAGAATTCAGCAGAATTCTACGTTTTATTTTGATCTTCTCGAAGTTTCATGATCGGACCGAGAAATAACATGTTATCTGACTATGGTTCACTTCTGTAAGGAAAAGTGGTACCGTAAAACCGCAATTGAAATTATTTTCTAATTCCGACTCGGTGAGCCTTCAGCTCTGTGATGCTTACGTGAAGCCATTGGTTCTGTTGCTCACGTCGCGATTTAGGTGCACCACTATTTCTTTCGTGGAAAAGAAACACAAGAAAGTCCAAATCAAAATCGTCTTATTTCAATCTCGATTTTCCCACGATTCGCCCGCTCTGAACCTAGAGGAATACTCTCTCTTCGCCCGTCGTAGCGTCCGAAGTTTCTGACTCCGTGATTTAGAATCAAGAAGCCCCAGTTGGTTAATATGTACACTCGTTGTTAGCCGTTATTGAGAGCTGGGTAGAATACCCTTCCTCTTAACTGAGTATTGTGAATCTATTTTAGTGAGTGTGGTGACGCTTGACTGAGGTTCACTTTCTTAAGGAAAAGTGGTACCCTAAAATCGCAATTGAAATCATTTTTCAATTCCGACTCGGCGACCCTTCAGCTCTGTGATGCGTACGTGAAGCCATATTGGCTCTGTTGCTCAAGTCGAGATTTAGGCGAACCACTATTTCCTTCATGGAAAAGAAACACAAGAAAGTCCAAATTAAAATCATCTCATTTTAATCCGAATTTTTCCGCGATTCGCCCGCTCTGAACCTGAGGAGTCCTTCCTCTTCGCCCGTCGCAGTGTCCGAAGTTTCTGACTCCATGATTCAGAAATAAGGAAGCTCAATCGGCTAATACCCTCGCCATCGACCACTGCCGGAAACTAGACAGGGTACCCTTTTCCTGATCTGAATATTGCGATTCGATTTGAGTGAGTGTTTTGGCGCTCGACTGAGGTCACTTTCTGAAGGAAAAATAGTGCCTCAAGGTTCGAATTGAAATTATTAATTTTTTTCAATTACAACCCGGTAAGCCTTCAGCTCTGTGACGCGTACGTGCAGCCACTGTCTCTGTTGCCCAGGAGGTCTCTAATCAAGTTTTTAATCTTTGACTGAATATCCCATGAATCCCCCGGAGAAGAAGACCCCTCAACCACGGAATTTCTATGTTTTGATGAGGTAGGAGAAGTGGAATCGAGATTAGTAGGTAACCACCGTTCCTCGAAACTGCACCCATGTCCCCTTTTGTAACTGAACTTGCGTCTTCAGCTGAAAGGCGATTGCCTACTTCAGTCGAGCAGCACGGCGACGACTTCCAAGAAGGGTTCACCAAATTAGCTTTCGACTGGAGTAAGAACAGTTTTCGAATTTATATAAATTGAAATTCAAAGCCAAAAAAAAAAATGGAACAATCCTTTTGTCTTAGTTGGAGGAGGCCCGGAGTAATTATTCATAAATAAAATCAATGTTTTTTGAGTTGGAATAGGCAGGAATGGTTTTCAAAATTCCATAAATTAGAATACAAAACCTCAAAAATTAGATGATTTTCAAATGAAATTCTCTTCTCTTTCATTAAATTCCGTACAAATTTGAAAATTCCTGAAATAATAATAATTTTTACATTTGTGGTTTTAAGTAGTCAAAAGGGCTCAATTGTAAATTTGAAAATTTTCTGAATTTTCAAACTGGAAGCTTGAAAATGTTCAAGGTATTCAATTGGAATTAGAGAAAATAAAAAAATATAATAAATTAGAATAATTTCTTGTAATGTCAGGTGTCATTTGAAGTGACTAGATGAATTTTTTTTGGAAAAAGAATTTATGGGATTTCTGTTCATAATTAAGCACTTTCAAATTCTAAGCCCTTAAATTGAATTATTCTAAAAAAGGTATCTGAATGAAATAATTTCGAACAGGACAGATCAAAAATTGAACGATTCTATTTCAAAATTTATAATTGTTTAACTCACGATTTGAATATTTTCAAATTATAAATTGTCAATCAAATTCAAATTAAATCAATTTCAAATTGTTTAAGTTTCAAGAATTTTTATTTAAAATTAGTAAACTAGTCAATTTTCGATTACAAACGTTTAAATTTGAAACTGTTAAATTATGCAGGTTTCAATTGAATTGTTCAAACACTAACATTTTTTCAAATTTGTAACGTTTCAATTTAAATTGCAAAGCTAAAACTTAAGATTGAAATTCCAGCGTTCAAAAATGAAAATTTAATACTCTGAAATTTTAATCGTCAACAATAAGAGAAATCGTTCTACCATTCTTTCAATTTTAAGCACTTCAATTTTGAACTCTTTATTTATAATTGTTATTCAGTTTCAAGCCTTAAACAATTTATAATGTGTCAGTTAAAATGATTTCAACTTTCATCGTTTATGAACGAAAATAATTGTTTAACTATTAAGGCTCTCGATTCGAAAGTTTAATGTCGAACTCTTTTAATTTGAAAATAAACGATTAAATATTAAGAGACTCGAAAATCAAAATATCTAAATTCAAATTTTCAAAATTACATAAAGTATCGCTGAAAATTAAGTGAAATTTTTTTTCATGCGAAAATGTTAGAATTGTGTATTTTTTAGTATAATTTATTTATGTAAATATCAATTGTCAATTTATAGCATTTCTTAGTACTAGGTTAAAATTTTGTAACAAATTGCAACCCGGCCCCCCTGAGCAGTGCCCACAGTTACCTTCCTCTCCCACAAAAAATTCCGGTGTGGTAAGAAGAAGTACCGTTCGATTCAAGGACCCTCCTAGTGCAAGCGGTACGTAAAAAAACGTAGCATTTTGTAATACAAATTTTTCCTTTAGCATAAATGTTCTATATACCCAGCCAAGTGATTTGACCCGTAAGACACTCAAAATTTTGGGTGCGTTCTCAAATGAGGGGGCGTTTTCTAAAAAATAACCAAAATTTTCAAAATTGTTATAATTTGTGCTACAAGCATGATCTAGGAGTCGTTTTCGCATGATTTCGACATGCTTATAACAAAACCAGTGTCAAAAATAACTTTAAACGTCATTTTGAACAATTTTTGAACAATTTTGTTCAATTCTCGCAGATTTTGTGTAACGGTTATTTTATCGTTAGTATGACTTGACAAACTTAGCCAGTTGACCACTCATAAGTTATTTAATGCCTTTAAACAAAATTATTTCATTATTTAATCATTTATTTATCAATTATCTAATTATTTATTGTCTTTGAACAAAGTTGAACGTGCTTGAACACAAGTACGCAATGTCGTACTCTAGGCCTTCAGGCGTTTTCGACTCAAACAAGATCGCTGGTGCTGAATGTGAGGTCGAATAAATGTTTCAAACTCAATTAAAAATATATATTGAAAAAGTGAAAAATCAATAAATATAGATATATTTAAAAAGCAGATATGCTTATATTGTATATAAAAAAGCTTAATCCTAAACGTCTTCTTCATCTGATTCTAACGTTGGATACCTAGAAGCAAGATTTAAATTTTTTAGATGTAGTTCGTGATAATAAAAACTTTGCAAGAAGTGGAACCTCTATACATACTCTCTATTACTGCATTGAGCGTGGCATCCTATACATGTTGGACTGCATGGAAGACCGTTGCTTCAGCACTCGCACCTCATCGTATCGCGGGGTGTCTTACATGCACACTTGGTGTCTAGCTCCCTACAAGCCAACCAAATCCAGGATAGATCCGTCCAATGGGGTGTCCAACATCCAGCATCTGTCTTCTTCCAGCCCTACCCCGCAGCTTAAGGCACACTGGAATCAAAGCCCTCGTCAACACGTCCCCATATTTGCCCTCCTTGATACGCTGCACGCAAAGTGTGCTGACAAAGGGCAGCCTCAGTTGGTGGCAAAAGGTGAAGCTTATGCTCAGCCTCGAACAGGTGCCGACGGAGCTTGTTCAAGGTTAGGGGGCTACCTATTTCCTAGAGCTGCTGGCGAGAGGTAAATAAGTGTGCCACGTACTCCTGAAGAACTTTGCAGATATTTCCAGGCATTTTATCATTTACTTCGCCCAAATATATGAAAGCTTCTGTTGCCTGTGGGCAAGCAAGCAAGGCCTTCAAATGTGACTTTTTCAATTTTGAGATGAAGAATGACACCTGGTCACAACCACTAAATGCATGAAAACCCCGAAGTGCAGC
The DNA here is from genome assembly GCA_032362435.1 of Melikaiella ostensackeni. Lineage (NCBI taxonomy): Eukaryota > Metazoa > Arthropoda > Insecta > Hymenoptera > Cynipidae > Melikaiella > Melikaiella ostensackeni. The sequence continues at coordinate 19,374 of JAUMHM010102427.1, forward strand.
AGCCTTCTCTTCGCCTAGTGCGATAGCAACTGAATGTACAGGGATGAATCGGTGTTTTTTTCCCTGGCCACTGAGAAGCCACAGTTCTAGCAAACCAATTTTCTGTAAGGTGAAGAAATGAGACACAGCAAGAACAAAAACATCAGTGTCTAAAGCGCGAATGAGCACATTCTTAGCTCCTTGCATAACCGCATCTCGTACATGTCAGATGATCCTACCATCTGCCTCTTCCATTGCACCGTATGAAACATCCCTGAAAGATGAACTAGATGTTGTCGACTTGATAATTGATCCTTGGTTGGTGACAACTTGTGGATTCGCGTCTATCTTGAGAAACGCACTAGCCAGAAATTCAAACAACTCGTTCCTGTTCTCTGAATTTTTGAGATAGTCATTCAAAGTGGGAGGCAGCTTGTCTAAGAATGGGAAATGAATAAATATCGCTACTTATATCGCAATAAAAGGAAACTACTGAAAAGGTCATTTACCCTTGGCTGGCAAGTCCTTCCTACGCAATCCAACCCCGCGGTCTTCGCACGTGACTGCTTTGGTACTGCTAGGAAAGTGAAGATCCCAAGCGATATCTAGCCGTTTGGCTTTTAGCTGTTTCGCCTGAGTACGTAAGTGTGGCAAAAGTTGCAGATCGATGTACTCTTTGAAAGTATTCATCTCTTTCGGGGGGAGGAAATATACCGGAGCTGCACTATGTACGATGATTACGCCACAATGTCCCGGCCGCATTCCCTTGTCCACAAGATCTTCAAGAACTTCAATTAGATTTTTTTTTTCAGACCGCATTTTACCATTCCTGGCGAGAGATGGTGGACACTTCTGAAGATAAAACGAGAGCAAGGATTATATTAAACGTAGTTTAAGAGGTAGGAAGTTTAATTCTAAGTAAAACTAATCAAGGCTTCTTACCTGATTCTCGTGCTCGAAAAAGGTATCTTGGGTATCTTCTCTGAGAAAAGGTGCATGGTCATTTTTTTAATAAAATCGTGGATGGATTTGGTGCAGTTGTTTAGTCTCTGTATTACAAAATCGTTATACGCTGTTGCGCCAAGAACCTCCATACTTCCAAGGTAGACAGAACAATCCTTGGAAGCCACAACGTGGATGTCCAGGATCAGCAGATCTGATGTTTCAAGATCAAAAGGATTTTAAAATTCTAGGAAGATCTCTTTCACGGCAAGACACTGTTTCAAAAATTTGCGTTGAAACGCCTCGTATTGCTCATGTTGGGTATCTTCATCCTTCCTATCCTCCTCTGTTCTCCTGAATTCATTGCAGGGTCGACAAATTTCAGGCCCAGCGACAGTCCAACGCCGAAGGACAACTGGATCATTTGTGAGTCCTACGGCACCTCCATCAGCCTTCACTTTCGCATTATTCTGTTCGCGGGCATGATCTACACCAATACGCGAAAATGGCCGCGTTGTGATTAGGACTGAAATGTTCCCTGAAAATGAGAGGATAGACAGTACTAATAAAAATGTTAACAAAGTGAGAGCGTCAACCTACTTTTACGGCTTTCTTACCTTCGCCGAATTCTCGGTATACATCTGGTGCCTTCACGAACAGAGCGCACAAAGTTAAGCAGCAATACTATTAAGTTTATAATATTCAGCCAAAACTCAAAGGTCGGATACATGCCAGCGCATTCATTCATCCAGGTATCGATAGATAAATTGTCGCGACCACTAGCTTCGTACGCTTCTTTCAATAACATTGATAGAGCACAGGCAGTGACTTCGTACATGATCCGAGCTCTTTTGATATGGGTAACCTATCATAAATAAAGTAGCAAATTCAAGTTCGAGCTAAAAAGAAAATAGTTTCTGGGCATTAAAATAAAATCGAAAATGGAACATTTACCTTTGATATTGCTTCAGCGGAGCCCTCCGTGATTATGCCAAAGGTTGAGACGATAGTTTCCCAACCACTTTCTCCCAGTAGCTGACCTAGTATAATAAGGAAAGATTTTTCTATGTGAAGCGGTCCATGCAGAATGACAACCTTGTCCTCTGCATACTTCTCTGGGCAATTCCACTGAATCAATTTCGCGATAGAAAATACAAGCTGGTCTGCGCACATAATAGGAACTTGGCCCGGGCTTGAATGCTCAGTAATGCCAGCGATAATATCCATTCCGTGCTTTATCATATCAAGTTTTGTGGAGCTCTCCTGGAAAAGGGGCAGAAGAAGAGATCAATAGCTGCTACAGTAGAGAAATCTTTTCTCAAGTCTGATAAGAACGGTATATTTTCCTCTTTCACACGTTCTACAACCAAACGGCACATCTGAGCAGATATTTTCATCACTCGGTTTGAAGGAACACTCGGACCATGCCTATGCAGTTCTTTAATCGTTGATTTGCTCCTCGTCTGTGCATATGTCGAGAGAGCCGTGTACACAGGAAAAGGCGGCTTACGGTCCTTATTCTTACGTACTATGTCACCTTTGGGAGCCCGCTCATGAAAGTTCTGAAGGATCAACTGACAAATAGTGAGTGCTACCTTCGTAGCCCCACACTTATCTGGAACAGCTTTTCCATACAGAAGGGTGTTTACGACAGCAAGAAGTACAGGGGGAATAGAGTCTCTCTCGCAATCCTGATCAAATGATCCACTGAAAGAAACCCTTGCCACCAACAAAGTCTTTCTTAAGTTAAGTGCAAAGCGGTGAAAGGCCATTGCATCATTATGCTGGTCTTCATATGCGAGAATGCTCAGAATAATTGACTTATTGTGCCATAGTACGTACTCCCTCCCTGAAAACAAGAAAAGAATGGCGAGCTTATTTCGGAATATCATCGGCTTATTGTAGGAAATAACGCAAGTTACCCTCTAAGTTTGCATTTTGCAAAACTGTGGAAAGTGAGGAAGAATCTTTTCCCTGAATTTGGTCGTGTGTAGAAGAGTAAGGGATGACTGTGGCACATCTTGAAGCTGCGCCAGACGTAGCTGATACATCGTACGCAAGTCAGATATTTTGAAAACAACTTTTGTCCCAGGACTATCAATTTTCGCCTGTATGTACAGCATAAGTTCCACGAACGCTATGCCTTCACACATTACATTGCTTTCGTCTTTGTCACCAGATTTCGCCGCCTCGGCTCTTCTGAAACGATTACAAAGGCGAAAAAGACAGATGAGATGATATTTAGCCTCCATTGCTACCAGGTCGCCCCCTGTCTGAAGGGTTGCTGAGAGAAGAGTATCATTTAACATTGTAGCACAGCGCTGCACAAAATCAAACTGTTCATCTGTAGAGCATTTTCTTAAAATCTTGGCCTTGCCCCCAGGCTTTTTACATAGGAAGCACAAATCATCCTTCAAATTCACTTTCGGAGTAACTGATCTTGTTGCGCGTGTAGCAGGTGCAGCAGAGGCTGGTGACTCAACTTGTAATGATGAGCGAGCTCTCTGCGATTGCCTTCTCAAAAGCTTTGCTTGCTGTCTTAAGCGTGCTTTCAAATCTTGGTGGTAGATATGGATTTGCACAATATTTGTGGCACTTGGCTTTTGAATTCTGAAGTATGTCCAAAATGCCTTTTCCATTGTCAAGCTGAGAAACAAAATAACCTGATGGTAGTCTATGATTCCAGGATTTGAGAAACTCAAGGCTTTGCGAAATTACCACATAGCCAGCATTTCTCTTGCTGATAATTGGGTTATTAGCAGGGCATCTTAAATCAGTTCCACCACCAGATTGACATATGCAGCACTTCGACCAGTTAACAT
>JAUMHM010102474.1:0-23104 GCA_032362435.1 Melikaiella ostensackeni
GCCTTCATTTCAGGACACTGAAAGAGTATACCAAAGGCCAATCCAATCGATCAATTCTTTCGAAAGTTATCGTGCTCGCAAACTAAAAATCTACAGACACAAACACAACAATTTATTCCTATGATTGTTTTCGATAAAAAAATTGTGAGAGTTATAGCATTAACGAAATTCAAAAAAAGAAACGAAAATGAAAATTTTGAGCCAAACAGTGCACGATATAGAGAAAGTCATAGAAAAAAAAAACATTTCTTTTCAAAAGCCCTCTAAGATTGTCATAACAACTTTTTGAATTTTCTTGAAAAATCGAAAATTTAATTTTTGAGCCAAATAACTCGAAATACGAAAGAAAGTTAAGATATCAAAATTGTTGCTTTCACGAAGACCTGTAAACCTTGACATTTTTTGGTAGGAGGCATAGTTTGTTTTTTAAGTAAAGAAAATAGTATTGGAATATTTTTATTTTCATTTTTGTGCCAAACGACGCGAGATAAGAAAAAAATAGTCGAAAAAGTAGAATTTGTGCTTTTAAAAAGTCAAATGAAATTACTCTTAAACATTTCTTTATAGGACCAATCGTAAATCAAGATAATTTTCTCAATCGTCTTTTTAACTATTTATTTGTATATATACCATATATCATACGGTGAGCGCAGAAAATCGAGCCCAAACCGCGAATTTTATGATGAGAATGTATTTCTCAAAGCTGACAGAGCCTTAAGTGAATAAATTTTTTTTCTCATTTGAAATCGCAAACAAATTTGGTAATTTGAACATGAAGAAAATATAACACCGAGCGCGAAGCGCGCGATAAGAATATGCCCGCGAAGCGGGAAGATTTTTTTTCTTTGAAGAGACCCGCATCAAATATTTACGTACATATGAAAAAGACGATTCGTATTCCACCGTTTCGAGAAAAAAATATTTTTCGTGATGTTACGAGTATTTGAAAGTTTATGGTTGTTTAAGAAAAATTGTATTTCTTCAATAGAGACACGTATTAGAAATATACGTTCGTATAAGAGAGGCGACATGTATTTTATTTTTTCGAAAAAAAATCGTTTTTGCGAAGTTATATTATTTGGAATTTAAGGGTCTTTTTTTTAAATGTATGTTTTAAGAGAAACACTACTGAAAATATGAGTACGTACAAAAAGACAGACAGTATTTTACCGTTTTGAGGAAAAAGAATCGTATTTGCAAAGTAATGAGTAATTGAAATTTTCGGATTGTTTTTAAAAAAAATTGTATTTTTTCTGAAGACACACGTATTAAATATATATGCGCGTATAAAAAAGACGATTCGTATTCCACCGTTTTGAGAAAAAAATATTTTTCGTGAAGTTACGAGTATTTGAAATTTTAGTGTACTTTCAAATAAAATTTGTATTTATTCAAAAGAAACACTTATTTAAAGCATACGTACGTGTAAAAAAGACGACACGTATTTTACCGTTTTGAGGAAAAAAGTCGTTTTCGCGAAGTTATGAGTATTCGAAATTTTAGGATTGTTTAAAAAAATTAATTTTTTTAAAGTGACACTATCAAAAATATACGTGCGTATAAATGGATGGAAAGTATTTTCCCGTTCTGAGAAAAAAAATCATTTCGCGAACTTACAAGCATTTAAAATTTTAGGGTAGTTTGAAAAAAATTGTTTTTTCTTTTAAAAGAGATACGTATTAAATATATGCATACATATGAAAAAGACGGCACGTATTTTACTGTTTTCAGAAAAAAAATCGGTTTTGCGAATTTATGAGTATTTGAAATTTCAGGGTTGTTATTGAAAAAAAATGTATTCTTTTTGAAAGTGACACGCTTTGAAAATATAAAGTATAAAAAAATATGTATGTAACACGACACGTGTTTTACCGTCTAGGAAAAAAATGGTTTTCTCGAAGTTATGAGTATTTGAAATTTTAGGGTTGTTATTGAAAAAAATTGTACTCTTTTTAAAAGTGATACGCTTCGAAAATATAAAGTATAAAAAATATGTATGTAAGACGTCACGTGTTTTACCGTTTAGAAAAAAATGGTTTTCGCGAAGTTATGAGTATTTGAAATTTTAGGGTTGTCTTAAAAAAAATTTTTTTCAAAAGAGACACATATTAAAAATATACGCACGTATAAAAAAGACTATACGTATTTTACCATTTTAAGGAAAAAATTGTTCCCATGAAGTTAGAAATATTTGAAATTTAAGGGTTGTTATTGAAAAAAAGTTGTACTTTTTTCAAAAAGGCTACGCAATGAAAATAAACGTAGGTATAAAAAAGATGACACGTATTTTACCGTTATGAGAATAACATCGTTTTTGCGAAGTTATGAGAATTTGAAATTTTAGGATTATTAAAAAAAAATTATATTTTTCTTAAAAGAGACACTATTAGAAGGACATTTAATCCTTCTCGATATTTTGTCTCAAATCTAAAGTTAGGTAAGTAATTATAAATGGCAAACATTGAAAATAAAAACCTTTCTACTACAGAACGTTGAAAATTAAACGAATTCGAACTTCATTACTGAAAAAATGTTTAATTATCAAGAAATGGGATGTCAAAACTTTTTTATACTCAAACCTTTTAAAAATTATTTTAATTACAAAATTAAAACTCATGGGACAAAAAAATTGAAAATTCAGCGCTTAACATAAAAATACAGAACTCTAAAACTCTAACCATTTAAAACTAAAGTAATTATTAAACTACTGAGATATCGATTTCAAATAATTCGATTTTATCTAGTTTGATTTTAAACAACACAGCTCTTAACTTTTTGATTTAAAATTGTTCGATTCTTAACACTTCATTTAGAATTATAATTTATTCATGAAATCTTCCAATTAAACATTCTCAAATTTTAAATGATTCACTTTTTAAAATCTTCAACTAAAAATTAGACAGTTTTGAGATGTGACGTTGAAAATTAAAGATCAAAGGAAAGAATACAAAACACGATCACTATGAGTTCAATTTTTGAAATTGCACAATTTGAAGCGTTTCAATTCGAATCTGTTTTTTTCAAATTTGAGTTTGAAATTTTAAATATTTTGGAAGTTTTGAAATAAAAAATAGTTCAATTTTCAATGCCTAGTTCCAGAATCTTCTAGACGTTAAGGCTTTAATTTGAAAAATTGTTTTCTGAGTTTTCCATTTTTTCAAATTTATTCTGGAGGCATTTAATTAAAAATTATTTAATGACAAGTCCTTTCAACTGAAAATTGTGAAACTATCAAGTCTTTCAATTTAATATTCCACAATTTCAAAGATTTTGAAAAACCAGACATTTTTTACGTTTAAAATTAAAACCAAACAATTCACTATTAAATTTATAACTGACTATCAAGGCTTCCAATATTAAATTTTGCGATTTTGAATGATTTAATAGTGAAATTGTCCTGAGATTTTCAATAATTCAGTTTTAAACTATTATCAACTCAAAAGGATTTCGATTTAAAATTTTTGAATCATTAGGGCTATCAATTAAAAATTATTTTACAATATCAGCAGTCAAATTTCCAATAAAAATCTAAAATATTTCAGGGTGGCCTCTAAAAACAAGAACGAATTTCTGGTCATTTCTCGGTTATCAAACATTTTCCAGATCAATAATGATGCTCATCTTGATTTTTTAACCTGAAGATTTGAAAAAAAACCTTAGCTTTTCTTTCAGTAAAAAAGAGAAAAAAAGAACCCTTAATTCAAAAAAAAGTCAAATTTACTTTTGGCTTCTATTTCTGACCATCCCTCTCGATAAATATGTGTCCCAGCGACAAAATCATTTCTTTATAAACTATCATTCGATATTACTTACTTAAAAATTATGCACTATTTCGAAATAAAACATTCAGAATTATATATTTTTATAGTAGCAGCCTACAACATTATGAAATTTGAAACTGAAAACCTCCAGAAATTAAGATATTTCAAACCAAATATTTTCGAATTTATACTTAAGAAGCAAAAAAACTTTAATTTTAAAGAAAATATGAATCAAATTTTGACTGAATTCGTTTCAATTCAGGCAGGTTGTTTTTTAAAAAAATACAAATTTTTTCTTCAAACCTTTATAACTTTTGACCTATTTGAGATATTTGAGTTTTCTTTCCTGACCCTGGCGAAGCTGATTGTCCTCTTTTAAAATCCGCTGGAAAATTAACACAATGGCGGCGGTTTTTAGGTAAATATTAGAAGTAGATTTTCTCAAGGACCTTACCTTTTTTTTGCTTAAATTTTTCTTATAAGTTGGTACTCAAATGACGAAGGAATCTTGAGAGTTTTTTGTGGGCCAAACCATTTTTGTTTTTCCGAAAAATTGAATGTTCGAATTTTTCTTACAAGCAACGACAGATTCGACAAAATTCTATGAAAAAAGTTTGCTCATTTTGAAAACTTTTACGAAAACCCCTCTCACTCTTTTATAATATCTTGCATCTTTCGCGAAAAAAAATGAAAAAGTTCAGTTTTAAAAAAAAAATTCTCGTAGACACAAAAATGATTCAACCTGCACAAAACTTCCGCAATGTCGTCTTTATAAGCAAAAATTCGGGGAAAAATATTGAATAAAATAAAGAAACTAGGTTTTCCAATTAAATTTGACTTTATTTTCCGGCTTAATTTTGAAATCATAGATAGCTGCTTTTATGGGAAACCCTAATTTTTTAGTTTATCCAATATTTCTTAAAAATCTGTGGTAATATATAAGGAAGGCACCCTGTAAGATTTATGTGGACCAAATCATTTTTGTGGCCACGAGAATTTTTTTTAGAAAAAATTAAATTCTTTAATTTTTTCGTGAACGATGCAAGATATCATGAAAGGGTAAGAGGTATTTTTGTTTTGAAATGAGGAAGCTATTCTCTTAGCATTTTGTCAAATCCATCGTTGTTTGTAAGGAAAATTCATAAATTTACTTTTTTGAAAAAATTGTCTTGACCAGAAAAATAGTTTGACCCGCATGAAACTTACAAGATTTCTTCGTCATTCAAGTACCAATTCGACAAAAAAAATTAGCAAAAAAAGTGGGATCTCTGAGAAAATCGACTTTGAATATTTATGGAAAAACCGCCGCCATTGTGTTAATTTTCAACACTTTGTTAATTTTCCGGTGGATTTCGAAAGAGAACAATTAGCCTCATTAAAGTCAGGAAAGAAAACCCAAATATCTCAATCAGATTAAAAGTTAAAAAGGTTTGAAGTATAAATTTGTATTTTTTTTAAACAACACTAAGATTTCAAACACTCATAACATCGCGAAAATGACTTTTCTTCTCAGAAGGATAACATTTGAAAATAAACTTGAAGTTAAATTTGACTCCTAGTAGTTTTTAATCAAAATTAAAAACGTTTTTGCCGATAAACTGGTGACCCAAATTTCATTATTAGAAATTCCTCCTTGTTATTTTTTGCGAAGAATCTGTATAATATTGATAACTATTGTAGTTCGCTACGCTTAGGTGAAAAAAGTATTTCATACCCTAAGGCATTTTATATCGTTTTAGAGTTTATAAAAATTGTGAAGCCTATAAATCTCTTGAATGAGACATAGGTGTTATGTTTCGCAAACAAGCATAAAATGTTTTTTATTTCTGTACATATCAAATTCTATCAAAATTCCTATTAAGGAGTGAAGGCTTTATTCGAATTTAAATCTGATACTTTTCAATAAAAATTTTCTTCGTAGAATATTCAAACGATATATTTATGAAAATTGAATTTTATTCTTGAAGATAGAAGCCATGCCTTTCAAATTCAAATTGTTTATATGCAATAAGCTTAATTACTAGTGGATCACATTACCAACGAAATATAAAATAAGGTTCCCAATAATTCGCGAAACATGGCTCCTGCTGAAAGTAAACGAACCAGTAAGGAATTTTGTGTATCATATCAAACAAGTACAATTTATTTAAATGAAAATAGAACGTCAAGGATCCGTAAATAGAAACTTTCCTATTATATAAGTTGAAAGCACATCATTTACAAATGTATGTGAAAGAGAAAAAATAATTTAAAGTCATTGTTCTTCGATTCATCTTAAAACTAAATCTGTATGAAATTTGTTGTAATCCTGACAACGAAAGTATCACAACACTCACACGTTTGCGAAGAATTATTTTGTTCAAAAATTCTTTAATTTGTGTCAATATTGACGTAAAAATATGTTAAGCGTATAATTTACAAGCAAATAGCAAAAAACTGTTGATAAAAGATTAGAAGTAATAAAGCAATATTTTATGAAATTATGCATGCCAACACCAAAAAAGTAACTACCGTAGAATCACCTTACTTCGGACACTGACCCATACTTCGGACACCTATTTTTCTTGGATTTATACTTATTTTTGTAAAAACAAAATTGGCTTCTTACGTTAATTCTGATTTTTCTTTTCAAAGTTGTTGTTGCTTTTATCCTATTTGGTTATGTAAAAGCCAAAAAAAATTAAGTGTCCGAAGTTTGGACCAATGTCCGAAGTAACGTGATACTACGTACGTCTAGACGCCGGTATGGTCTTGTGGTCTTTGTTGTCATAGAATTTTTTTAATAGTCCAGATAAATAATATTTCTTTACTCATAATTTTCATTTATTAGCTCTTTTCCCACTATTTGTCAGTGAACGTTCACCATTTTTAATTCAGAGCCAAGTATCTACCGCTATTTGAAAAAAATAATAACAGAACATCATTAGATGATTAGTTTATCCACAAGAGTCTTATCTAAACATAACTGATTGAAATAATAAAAACCCTCAATTTAGTGTCAGTCCGACTTTAGGGTGCACAATTTATGTTGCGAATCATTTAAAACAATTCAATTCAAATCTTGGCATCACTTCTCCCAACATTCAATTGTTTTCTTCTTTAGAAGCAAAATCAAACTTTTTTTCTGTTTGAGCATTTATGCCCAATTACAGGGATGCTACAAGATCCTAATTTAGAGATTTCCCAACTTTCCTCGATTTTTCCCTGTCCAATTTTCCATTTTCGCTTATCGTTTCTTTACATTAACATTATCGATCTGCTTATGAGATCAATAGTTTATCAGAAATTCCCTGACTCTTTCACGTTTTCCCTTATATTCCCTGATTTCCCAGAATTATCTGATTTGTAAGAACCATAAATTAGCAAAATACTCAATTTGATCGAGAAATTATGGAGCACTGCCGCAGCTGAGAGTTTTGGAACATAACCTCAAAAGAAACACACACGGTATGATAAATGTCATATCAAAAAACGTGAGCATGGACTTGCCGGTAGAAGGTATCCTAATCTCAGATGATCGACGTTCTTGGCAAGTTGATTTGCGGATCGATAGGTGCGGTTTGAGCTCGAGTGTCGGATGATCGAGCCTGATTGGTCGACAACGCGATTTGGTCGATGGATCGGTTATTGGTCGGTGGTAGAGAAAGAGAAAATAGGTAGGTCTGGAATCTGGACTGTACCTGGAAGGTACGTGGTGTTGCAGGGCCGAATGCTGACGCGACACTGATCACGACATGGCCAAGAGATGGACCGCGCGCAACACACGCGCGCATCCGGCCCTCGTTAACGCGCGGCCGTTATAGCCAATCCCGGAAGTAGAATAAGGGTGCACCGGAAAAGAGAAGAGGAGTCCAAAATCAAAGAAAAGGAAAAACGCGACGTGCCTCTTCAGATTAGGGAAGAATCGGAACGGACGTGGACCAAGTGGTCACGTGCTGACTTCGAAATTCCCGCGTGGGCGGACTTCCGGTCCGTTGCAACAGGTCAGGACTGGTTATTCAAACATTGGGGTTTCCACATTTTACGACAGAAAATGAAAGTAAGCCGATGTCATATCATTTATAATGCACAGTACATTTTTATTAAGGAATTTATCTATGAAATGTCTATCAAGATAGGTTTCAAGTGACCAGATAACTCCGGTTGAATCAAGTCTTAATGAAAGATGAATACTAAATGGGAATTTTTTCTTGATTATGGTTGTTACCCATCCCACAAATATTTTTAAGATGAAAATTAAAATAAACGGTCGGGACCTTTTTGAAGGAAGTAGGTTTTGATACCGTGAAGTGGGACTAACAAGGGGGGTTATGTTGATGTTCGGCACTGATTTTTTTGCGATTTCGCAGGTGAAAAGAGGGTTCATGACCATGAAAAAAATATTTTTTTTTTGATAATCGTTCATATTTATTGTTTGCAATCACCCCTTCATATTTTTGAGTCTCTTGCTGTCTTAAAAGTTAAAAAATGTTTTTTTCTTATTGTTTTCACACAAAGTTGTTGCAGTTGATGCTGCGTTACAATATTAGCTCGAATTGTAGAAATACTTACCCTCTAGAGTATCGTGTTATTACTAAATATTACCAATGAATAAAGAATATCAATATTACATTTCTGTAAATATTGGATTAAAATATTTCGTTTGGACAATCAATAATAAGAAAACTAATTTTTTGTTAAAGATGACACTTGTTCTTATATTAATAAACCCTTGTTATGCAAAAAGAATCCCTCAAAAATTTTACATGTTTTGTTTAGCAAACAATGTTGATGATGATACATATAACAGAACTGTTTACAGAATTTTTGTTTATAGTCGGGCACGTACACATTTCCATTGAAAATTGCACACATACAAACACACACACACATGCCCTCACACATATCATTCCTTCAACCCTTATTGCTTAAGGCTTCCGACTCATAACCTATTTTCTACGAAATTTTTTGAATAGACCAAGAATAAATGTGAATAAACAGAGTATTTCCTGTTTACGATTTGGACGCATGATATAATAAAGGCATTCTCATTTCCACATTTGCAATAATAACTGCTCATGTTTCAGATTGTCAGATTATTAAATTTATCACGTTTTGCGTAGATCCAGACATGTATATAAACCGAAAGGAAAAAGTATTTTTACAGTTACAAATTTGGTTATTCCTCTACTGTACAAAGTATAACTACATAAAATGATAATCAATCCACTGAGTATAATATCGTTATTAACAATAACGTTCAATACGAAAAAATTCGGAATTCAGCCATCAAAAATAACTTCTGAAGAGGTACATCTGCACGATGTATTAGAGGACATTATAAGGGGGAGTATGTTTGATTCCTCATTTATTATTAGAAATTCAGTTCACTTACAATTTGCTGATGGAGATACTCAAATTGCTATACAAACGATTGAACACGAAGAAGATGAAGAAAACGATTATGGTGAAATACCTGGTTGTTTATATCAAGAGCAGAGAGTCAATTTCGACTACAAAAAAGAAGCTGTTGACTTTTGGAACTCTGGAAAAAAGAACGTTTATCTTTTACAACCGTTTATCGAAGGTTTAAGAAGCTTTTTTCAGAGCGACGATTACCAGGATGTTAAGAACAAGTTAACAGTGGTAGTGACTGAAAAGACAAACTATATAAAGTTAAAAAATACACTTTTGACAATTTGAAAGAGGCAATTGATTCGAAGATGATAATTCACGATATAGCTGTTCGAAGATGGGTTTTATGAAAGAAGCGTGAGTTGGAAATGCCATAGTTTAAAGCATCACGTTGGTGGGTATGGCAACTGAAGAAACAGCATAACTTTGTTTCGCGAAAAATCACAAAATTTATTTCTGTATTATCTCTACAACAATGTGATGCTTTTGAAAACAATTTGAACCCAGAAATTCTGATTTATGGGGAAAGTAAAACTTTCAATTCCGATCAAAGTGGCTTTAATTTGGAATTGCACAGAATACGCTTCCAAGGAAAAAAACTGTGGACAATGTTGTTCAGTCGGTTTCTTTCAGCACGCATAGCTATGCAATTCAGCCAATCATATCTGCCGAAGAAAGATTATTTTCACCCCGTTTTGTAGTTTTAAAAAAACCAGCTGGACAATTTGGACTAAGAATGAAAGGAGGACTTTTCAAGGCAAAAAATATTCATTTGCAAGCCTCTATATCTGGTGAGCTTTCTTCAAAATTGCTGCAAGTGTGACTTCAGAATGTATTTTTTCCTAGCGTGGGAGAAAATTTTTTATTATTATTGGATTCATGGAGTGGCCAGTGTGAACGAACCGTGCAAACAGCAATATCAGAAGGTAAATACTTTTTACTAAAGACTATTCCAAAAGGCTTTAGAATTTGGAAAAATTTCGTACGAAAAACCTCTGACACTATTATTCTTTTGAGGTCTGATATTAGCTTGCATATTAGGAATAACATTATGAAGTTACAGTCTCTCACACATAATCAATTATCTTCACCCAGATTCATTAACTTATTCAAATATTCTTGGTATAAAAGCGGATATACAGAAAATAGACCTCCACATTAAGATAATCCTGTAGAATTTTGTTTCAACAAAGATGTGCAAACTTTTTGTGATATTTGTGGTAGTGTTGCAGTAATAACATGTGCATGGTGCAAGAAAAAGTTATGCTTAAAACACTTTTTCGAAGAATATCACTACTGCGAAAACTTCGTGCCTTAAAAAAAGAATAATATTTTTTTCAACCAATCATTCATGATTTGAGAAAAATTTGAGAATTAACTGTATCTTGATTATTTCTGTTCTCCCACCGCATTTTTTCGCGGTAGAATTTTATGAGCAGCCTCACAAATGCTGGAATTGTAATACATTGATCATATCACACATTTATTTTTGATTTCGAAAAAGATAGATTGTGAGTCGAGCCTCAAGCAATAAGGGTTGCAGGGATGATATATGTGAGGTTAGTGTGTGTGTTTGTGTGTGATTTTCAATGGATATATGTACGTGTCCGACCACAAATAAAGATTCTGTAAACAGTTCTGTTATATGTATCATCATCAACATTGCTTGCTAAACAAAACATGTAAAATTTTTGAGGGGTAGTTTTCGAATAACAAGGGTTCATTAATATAAGAACAACTGTCATCGTTAACAAAAAATTAGTGTCGTAGTAATAGTAGTAGTAATAGTAATATTGATATTTTTTATTCATTAGTAATATCAAAGGGGTGGATTACCCATAATTTGAGAGTTGTCTTATTAAAGTTGAATATCATTGATGATTCTTAATAGAATTAAATATAAAAACAAAATGTTTGCAGCAATAGAGTCCGAAATCTTACATTATATGTCACATGGCGAAGTATTCCAGGAGTAGATTTTCCGAATTATGATACTCTCGGAGGTGAGTATTTTTACAATTCGAGCTGATATTATAATACGCCATAAATCGCAACAATTTTGTATGAAAACAATAAAGAATCTTATACGAATGCACTTTTTATTCGTTATAACTAACGAAACTGCACTAAACAAGATTTAAAATAAAGTTTAACATTTGTGAAAAAACAATCGCTAATCTTAAAAATTGTTGTTCAGAGAAAGAGATAAATAATTATAAAAAATAAATTTGCTGGTGATCCGGTTTCCCTCACACGCGCCGCTCAGCCTCATTTTACGGTATTTAATTAATGTAGGAGAATTTTTGCATTTCAATTTAATTGGATAGAAAGATCGACCTTTCCAAAAAGGGCCCGATTGATAACTTTAATTTTCATTCGCAAATGTTCTTAGAATGGCTCAGAACTACAATAAATAAAAACATCAGTAGAAAACCAGTATGAATAATAAAATAATAATATAAATGAAATATAAATGAACCCTTATAAATGTAATAACCCAATAAAAACCAGTAAAAACACAACGTTAATATATTATTAAATATCTTTATATGAAAATTTTTGCATTTCAAATTAATGAAATACCAAAATTGATATTTTTCAAAAAGGGTTCGACCGGTTGTTTTGATTATCATCTTGAAACATTCCTGGGGTGCCAGACAACTATAATAATAAAAAAAAACCATTAGCATTCAACTTTCATTCAGACTTGGTACAGCCACACAATGTAGAATTTTAGAGGTGGGTAAACATGGAAGTGCCACCATACCCAAACAATATATGCCCTAAGCTAAAATTGTGGGTTCATAAAGCTGGCAGTACTATGCATTTTTTTCAAATTCAGAGCCAAAAATTTGGCTTTTGGGTACTAAATAAGCCGTAAATAAGCCCTTAATTTCAGCATAGTGCATATATTGTTTGGGCATGGTGGTACTTCCAGGTTTACCCACCTGTTTTAGGAAAAATATTTTCTATATACGTATGTCAAAAACTAAGAAAATAAGGCCATCTTCAAGTACATGATAAAAATTGATAAGTTTGAAACTGAAATTTTTGCCAGCATTGATTCCAAAAATTTCGCTTCACATCTAATTTCTTCCGTCTCTATAATTATCTAAAACTTTCATTTCATTAATTTACGAAACCTAAAAACTGAATTTTTCTCCGCACACAGAACAAACAATTTTGCCAAAACACTTCGCGTCCAAAACGCCGTGTGGGCAATTTTCCTGTGTAGGTTTCATGCACGCCCATACTTTCATTACATTGTTAAATGTGACTTATGTGAAAAATATGTTTTACGCCTTGTACACTTTAAAATTCTTTAAATAAATTTAAAATTAAGACAAAAGAATTCTATCAATTTATATAATTAAAACTTCTTGTTTATCATTGTCTAGAATTGTTTTCTTCACCTTCTTCATGGAAGAAATACAAAAAACCGAGTCAAAAATTTTTTTAAATAAAAATTGATTTCTTGTTCTCCAAAACTATTGATTGTTAAGAAAAATGTTGAACAGAGAATAGTTGTGTGTTTTCAAAATATTTGAGCCTGTTATAAAACTGCATCATGGAAAATCAACACCTAATCTTGAAATCTTGAAGTCTACAATTTTGAATTTTTTCTTCGTGTTTTCGAAAATCTGTTAAGAGTTATGAGTTAAGAGCTTGCAATAGAAATTTGAAACTTAATCTTTTTGAGAAAAAAAATGCTTAAAAAAATTCAAAACAGATAGTTTTTTAAAAATTTTCCTGTCCGAGATCTTGAACATTTTCCAAAATTCTGAAAGATCAATTTCAACACAAAATTCTATAAGATAATCTTAATTTTCTGTCGAAGCTTGGGACGATTTTGTTAAGAAGTATAACAGTAAAACAATTTTGAAATTCCGATTGTCCGCCATCTTGGATTCCTTAAAAATTCTTGACTTCGGGCATCATCTAGTGCTCCTTAAAGTCACACTCCTTTTTATAGCAAAGTTTGAAAATATGTACTTGAAAACCGCAAAAACGAGTCATTTTAGGACTATCTAATTGGCCGCCATCTTAAATTATTTCAAAATTTTTAATTTTCCTATCCACTATTGAATCCACCTTGGAGCTGGCACTACTATACGTTTTTAACGATTACAACAATTTTGCGATTCTGTACATGGCACAAATCGACAGCTCTTAATTAGCACGAAATTCTAACGTTCAAGGAAAATTGTTGTGATTATTAATTTTCATATTTTGGTATGGCAGTGCCAGCTCCACTTAGGTTGACATCAGTACACGTTTTCAAAAAAATTCCAGAACACAAAAATTTTTCTTGCGGCATTAATTGGCACAAAATTAGCAGAAAATTCTTACGTTAAAGAAAATTTTGATGTGATCAATGGTATTCTTTTTTTCTGGGTTGGTAGAGCCAGTTTTATGTGAAGCTGACACTACAACACGTTTTTGAAAAAATTACAGGGCACACGGTTGATTGAAAAGAAAACAGCATAAATGCGACATTGTCAGTAAATAGTGTCTGTATTTTAAAAAATATTACATAAGAAACATATTTTAAAATCATACAAGTTTGAATTAAACGAGTGCTTACAATAGCGAAGAGTGTGATGTAAAAATGCTTATGCGTTATATTATTGTTTTATCCACGAAATAATAATTAATAATAAATTCCTGACATTCGCAACATCGAGTCGTCAGGATAATTTTGAAGTTGAAACTACGAAAACCTGGTTTTTGGGAAAATTGAATTTTAAGTTGACGATTTAATAAACGTACATGCATGACATTACCGTTTTATGTACAATAGCATATTGGTTTTCAATATAGTTGTCTTGTTTAACTGGATGTGTTACTTTTGATTGCCGTAGCCCGATCCAGAACCCGATCCAGAACCTGATCCAGAACCTCCAGAATGATGCCACCCATACTTCTTTTTAATCGCCTCTAATTTAGCAAGCGCCTCTGAGTTAAATCGAAGTCCTTCAGATGCACCCTGCTCATAATGTCCTTGAAGCGAACCGTAAGTTTGAACTTCCGCTGCTTGTTGGGGATTGAATTGTGACAGCATTGGATCAGCAGATGGAAACCCACTTGATGGATTAGGATATTGGCCAACATGTTGTTGGCTCAAAAGTTGATGAAATTGATCGTGCGTTTCTTCCTCCACAACTGGAACAACATAAGTGGGATGAACGATTTGATTCGGATGGTAAAATTGTTGATCCACATGTTGTTGGTTCAAAGGTTGATGAAATTTATCGTGAGTTTCTTCCTCTGCAGATGGAGCAACATAAGTGGGATAAACGACTTGATCCCGATAGTGAAATTGATCGGGGTATTGATTATGGAAATTGAGAGCACCATGCCCTGCTGAAGGTTGAAGTAGAACATTAGCGCTAGAATGATCTGCAAAAGAACCGTGAGCTTCTACCCCTGATGGATCTATGCCGTGGTAAAACTGAGACGCCTCATGTCGATGCATTGCTGAACGTATGGCCTGTTCCTCATGCAAAGTGAAAGAATGTGGTTTCGCTAGATTTTCATATGGAAGGGAAGCTGCTACATCTGGTAGATCTTTGTTCAGATGAATATAAGGATTCACATATCCTGACCGTTGACTGTGTTCCGCATGTGAAGTGAAACTTCGAGGTGTTGCAGGTTTGCTTGAATCTGCCTCGCCTTTGATAACAACATTACCGCAAGTTCTTCCGTCAATTTTCTTCTTGAGTTTAGGCCTGCCCACTATAGTGCGTCTAGGAGTGCCAGGATTATCCTGTGTCTCCTGATCTTCTTCAGAGGATGTCGTTTTTCCCGCTTTGAATTTATTCCAGACACCGGATGTTTCTATCAAAAGACAAAGAAAAGAGATTTATGAATTTAAAATTTTAGAAACATATGTAATAATTATTTTGGAATTTTTGGTGATCGAATTGGCTTTAGGGTCCAATAATTGAATACAATTTAAATTGCTTCAGACGTTTCGGCACACGATAGTGGCCCTCTTCAGTGAATTTTATTTCTTATATGTTTTATAAGAAATTTGTCGTCATAGCTGATGTTGTCGATGGGACGATATACTGAAAAACTCCGTAACTCTGTAAAAAATCTGTAATAAGATTAAAAGCATGATCAATAAAATGGATTCAGTGAATCACTCGTGATCTCACATGAATGGGAATTTTCGTAAATTTAATTTTACATAAAAAATCTGAATACTGAAAACTGACAAGCAAACACACTACATTAGATGAAAAAAATCTGCTGGTGCACTAAACTCTTGATATCTGACCCAAACGATTTAGATATTGGCCATGTCGCTGAAGTTCGCAACGTTTATGAACCAACATATAATTTTTCTTTCGCGGAAATAAATTTATAAGCAATCAAGTGAAGTAATAATTTAATTTAGACCATAATCACGCTATGGCAGCTACGTTTTTGTCATCCATGCGCTTTAATGTAGGAGAAATTAATTTTTTTGATTATTTGAATTTCTCGGTTCATTACACAAATTGCTTGTATTTGATGTCAGGAAACAGTGAAAAAATGTAATTCCAGTATCTTAATCGGAAGACTGCCATTTAGATAAATTTATTAAATTTAAAGAAATCTAATTTCCCTCTAAACGCTCGGTTCTCGGATTTTATTTCATATATCACTTGTATTTGATGTTAGCCAACAGCCAAAAAAGTTTCGTCCCAATATAACAAGTTTTTTTAATTTAATAAATTTATCTAAATAGCAGTCTTCCGATAGGGATACTGGGATGAAACTCTTCTTTTGGTTGTCCGACATCAAATACAAGTAATTTGTGAAATAAGATCTGAAAAACGAGCACTTAGCGGAAAATTAAAATAAATAAAAAAATATACATTAGAGTGCGTGGATGGCTGAAACGTAGTTCTCATAGTGTGATTACCTCCTAAAATAATTCATGACTTTATTTAAATGCTCAAAAATTAATTTCCGTGATTAAGAAAAAATAAATTTATACTTTCGTTTATAAACATTGCGAACTTCAGCGACATATGTTGACCGAGGATCTACATTTGCAAAGTATTAAAAAAGTACTATTGTTATGATATTTACCAATTTCATTGAAGAAAACCATGCAGAGGAGAAAAGCACTGAAAAGGCACCGCATTTTCTTGGTAGGTAGATAAAACTGACTCAGAATGTCGTAAAGAGCAACTTATGATTTTTCAGCAATCCACTCGCTGATATATAATAGCCTTTTGATGTACAAATATAGATGATGGGGCGGAAAGCAGATCCAGACATCTACACCTGATAACTTTTTGTTTAATCTATTTGAAACTGTTTTCAATCTTCCAAGATTACATTGAGGGCATAGTCCATAAATCACGTCAAGCTCTTTTACCGGAGGGAGGGGTTCCGTAGTGGCACCAGTCGTTGGCTTCCCCCTCTACTTTACATTAAACAATGGAAAAATGCAAACATTTAACGTGCTCAGTTCGAATTGCTCTCATGTGAGCAAATATGATAAATATTTCTATTTTCGTATTATTAGGAACAAATTAGAAGGGGGTGCCAACAACTGTTGCCAGCGACAACCACTGGTGCTCTTACCCTATACCCCCTATTTACAAATGTATAAAGAATTTTTTCCAAAAGCAGAGGTGAATTAAATTGGAATTATCTTTTAAAAAATAATTGATTAAAATCCGCAGAAAACTGGGAAGACTTTTTTGACCTCCAGGTATGTAACAAAGAATAAAACTCAAGAAAACTCAAAAACTCTGCAAACAAGACATTTTTTAAACACTTTTATTGAGCGCGGGTAACCAAGCTGCAGGTCTATCAATCTCAAATTAATAATAATAGAATTGCGAGAAAAATATTTCGTTCATTTGAACGCTCAGAACTTCAGGAACATCAAACTTGAAATTACGAAGCATTTAACAGATAAGAAATATGTTAGTTTCACGAAACATTAAGAAAATGTAGAAACAAAAATTTCAATAAATGCGAAATATTACATTCAAATACTCTTACCAAATTAATCAAATGTTACAAGTACCGTTTGCTATAGCAATATATTTTATATAATATGCTACAGCATATATTTATTAATTTTTTTGTCATTGTAAACATATTTTGAAGATTTCAGGAAAGTGAAAGGACAAATTCTATGTTACATTGATAGAAGTTTGTCACCTACGAGTATGTAACCTCGATTCTTTCTTAAAATTGAAAATTTAAAAATCAAAACTTCGTTCAAATTGGAAATATACGATTCCTTTTGAAACGAGAAGGTACATTACACAACATGGCAAACATTGTAGGAAACTAGCCCATATCTTAAGAAAACACGTTGAGTAATTACTTACGACTGTTAAGCGAACTATAACTGCTTCAAAGACTGAAAAGGCCTTTTCCAGTTTCAATTTCTTTAATTCAGCCGAATATTTTTCTGTGTGTTCTGGCTTTCAAGCAAACTAACTGCTTTAAGGAATAAAAAGTGGAAATAATTTATTATTCGGTTACGTATTTCTTTATCTTGAGTCATTGCATAATACTGAAATCAATTTTTAAACAAAGTCATACTACTACACATGTGTGACTAATGAGACACTCACTGATAACGTCAACAAATATATAATTCCATTGTTTAATCATTATTTTAAATGGAAGATTTTCATACAATATTTCCAAATTCTTATGCTTCTTCTTATGATTTTCGCATTTATCAAAAATGATTTTAATATATGAAAGTCTCGCGCCTTTTTATATATTTTTTTATAATAAAGTAACCTTGTAGTTCAGGAAATTTCGCGAATTTTAACGATTTCGCTCAAGTTTTTTTCTAAGCAGATTATGTTGGTTACTTTGTATATTAGGCTAAATTTTCAGTAATTTTTTTTAAGAACCTTTCTAAACTAATACAATGAAAAAGTAAGGTGAATTCTTTAAGGAATGTACCGTTTTATGCACCTCGAGAGTCTTCTCTGCATAAAGAAATCCGGTTATAAACATTCTGACTAGATACTTCTTCCGGACATTTTAGCCGAGACATATGGTATTTTTGCATCGTTCGAAATTTCGAATGCATTTTTTTTGTGGAAAAACGCTTCATTAGAGGGTCCTTGTGTGAATTCCAAATTTCCTAGAAATGAATGTGACGAAACCCGGAGAAATTGGTTAAAAAATATGCCAAAAATCACATTTACGTGGACTGATGGTTCCCACTGCATTCTAGACTGTAAATAGTGCTTACAAAGAAAAGTAGACAAAATTCTACAAAAAACTAAAAAAATAACCTTCTAACTGCAATAGATTCGGAATTACGGTTTTTGAAAGAACACCGATTTACCTACAAAAAAAGCTAGGTCTATTTAGATCCTTTTTGACGAAAAAATGCTGCGTCTCAATTTTGGGCCAATATCCTTTGTTATATAATTGCCTCTAAAGAGCCTGTCACACTAATTTTTAGAAACATACTTTCCTCCTTTAAAGCCTTTTTGTGGAACTTTCAGTTACACAAGATGACTTTGTTTTAGTTTATGTTCTTCTATTTATTTTTTTCAAATTTGAGAAACAGAGACATAAAGCCATGAATTTTGCTTTTGATCCGTTAAGGTTCAGTTCTTAGACGGCTCTACGAAATGTGATTGTCTTTAGTTCTTACAGAAGAAAAAACTATAATAATATTATATTATATATTTGAGTAGCGCTTATTTTAGCACTTTTATTCATTTCAATAATTTCTATCGAAACAGTATGGTGGGTAAATCTTACATTCTTACGGGGTAAAGATTACACTTTAAGATTGGCCACTCAAACTTCGAACTTCCAGGCTATTTTCCGGTTTTCCTACTCAAAAATGACATTCTTCCCTGTTGACTTTCAAGTGTTGAAAATGAAAAGTAATTAATACTAATTGCTTTATTATATGAATTTTGAAGAAATCAAACATTTTTTAACTCCAAGGTAAAATATATAATATAAAGACCGATAAGACCGATAAGTTTTGTGAAGGAATCTTTTATTCCTGTTGAGTGTATGCCCCGTACGATGGACGGGATTATAATGAAATAAATAATAGTGCATTTGTTCGTTTAGGTTTAATAGCAGCGAATATTACTCTAGATGATGTCGAAGGAAAGGTACAACTGATTGTCGTTCCAAACAATACTTTGATTAATTCTTTTTTTCTGAGTCGCGATGCGCTGTGGGCTTCTAATTTAGGATGAATGGCGTTACCTGAAGTAGAAGCTAGAGTTACTGAGGAAATCTTCAATATTGATGTCTCGGTAGGCGAAATTACTGATTCACTGGAGATAAATTCGGAAGTAGATTACGAGGTGTAATTAAAGGTTAGAAAACTGTTTACTTCTGAATATCTGAATAAAGATCGCCCGGAATTTCCGAAAGTCAAAACCGAATTAGGTTTACGCTTGACAGATGATCTTCTCATTTATTTCGCGCCGCGACGACTATCTTTTGAAGAAAAAGATAAATTAGACAAAACCCTAGAGTATCTATGTGTAGATTATCGATTTTTAAACAAAATTACATTGAGAGATAACTATCCACTGCCGCTAATAGAATATTAAATTGGCAAATTGCGTGGTAAACGATATTTCACTTTTCTTGACATGAAAGATGGATTCCACCATATCGACATGGCGGAAGATTTCATTCGGTGCAAATCGTTTATAACACCTCTCGGACAATTTGAGTATACAAAGATGCCGTTTGGTCTTAAAACGGCCCCGGCAAAATTCCAGAGACTCATCAACAAAATCTTTGATCAGCTGATTAAATCCGGCAATGTTGTCGTTTATTTGGACGACATTCTGATAGCTAGCGAGTCCTTGGAATGTCGTTTCAAAATTCTAGAACAAGTTTTCGTCCTTATGGTTAAAATGAATTAGAGCTGCGTTTAGATAAATGCAAATTCTCTCAGACTCAAATTGAGTACCTTGTATACGAAGTCTCAGTCGAAGAAATCAGCCCAACCGATCATGAAATTGAAGCAGTTTTGAAGTTTCCTCTACCCCAGAACATTAGGCAAGTTCAGAGCTTCTTCAGACTGTGCTCCTATTCCAGGAAATGCATGAAGGGCTTTTCTGTCATTGCTAAGCCCCTCTACGATTTTTTTGTGAAAAATTTTCCTTTTAAGTTTTGTTGAGATGAACTTCAGGCGGTGGAGAAACTTAAAGCTAAACTGATAGAGTCACCATTTAAGATACTTACGGATTGTAACGCTTTGAAGCTCACGCTGGACAAGAAGGATGTACATCGACGAATTTATGCATTGTCACACGAATTAGAGACGTTTGACAAAACATTCGAGCATAGGTTTGGCGAAAAAATGAAACATGTCGATGCATTCAGCCACGCTATTAATGTCTTAGTTGTCGAAGATAATACTCTTGAGTCGAATTTAGTTATCCGCCAAAAACTTAATCCGAAAACCCGTGAACTGAGAGATAAACTTCAGACTACAGAAGACAGACTATTTAAAATGCGAAACGGTATAATTCACAGAAAGCGTAACGACGATATTTTATTTCATGTACCAGAGAAAGTGGAAACTCACGTATTAGAAAAATACCACGATGAACTGGGTCATTTTGGTACAAAGAAAACCATCGAATCGATTTTAAGTAATTACTGGTTTCCGGGATTTCGTGAGAAAAATAAAAATTATATTGCCAATTGTTTAAAATGCATACAATTTTCGCCTTCTACGGGAAAGGGTGAGGGTTATCTCCACCCAATACCAAAGGGTGAAAAACCTTTTCTGACGTGTCATATAGATCATGTGGGTCCGATCGATAAACGAATTGCATCTGGGCAACATGTGTTGCTAGTAATAGACTCCTTCACGAAATTCGTTAAGCTGTACCTCGTTGAAAGTACAGACACCAAGAAAGCTATGAATTGTCTGAATGATTTTTTCCGAAGCTATAGTAGGCTGCGAACCATTATTTCAGACAGTGGTTCCTGCTTCACGTCGCAAAATTTTAAGGATTTTATAGACGAAAAGGAAATTATTCATGTTCCGATTGCGACAGCATCCCCTAAGGCAAATGGCCAGGTGGAAAGGGTCAATCGCGTAATAACTCTAATGTTGGCGAAACTGTCCGAACCTTCTTCCGTCAAGTTATGGTACAAAAGAGTAACGGAAATTGAATTTCTTCAAATAATACCGTACACAGCACTACAGGAACAAGTCCTAGTAAATTATTATTTGTGGTAAACCAACGTGGTTCTGTGATTGATCCTGTGGCGGATTATTTGGAGAAAGTCAAAGATAGCGATGAGGCTCGTGACCTCGAAGAGATCAGATCCGAAATGGTTATAGGTATGTAAAACGTGACATATAATGATGAAAGATACTTTCTCTCCAGAAAATTAGTATATTAGAATTTTTCTTTACCAAATATCTCTTCACAAAAAATGCAATATTTATTATATAACAAATATATTGCTATTTCTCTTGTTTTTCACTCAATGTTTTTATAATAATAAATATCATTTCAACATTTCCCGAAATAAGATGCTGTAATTTAAACACATGCAGTTAAGGAAGAAGGAAAAAACCACTTCGGACGCAATTGGAGCTGCACATAAACATTTCTCGTCCACCATGAGTCACGTAGGCCCTAGATTGCAATTGGGACTCCTGAGCCAAAAAACTGGGCTATAAGAATTTATGTGTCCCCCGTTACTCGTCAGTCAGTTCGTGTGAGATTTTGGTTCGATTTATAGACATATGTTATTACAAACGTTACCATTTGCACCTAACTGTTGGGGTTTCAAACTTACACCAAAGTAAAATGGATATAGACGAAAATATTAACCGCCAGTGTACAACTATTTCGACACTGTCCCTACACACGTAGATATCTGTCAGTATCAAGTGATGTTACAGAATATTGTTTATGAAAATTATTTGAACAATATTTTTGCGACGATTGCGTTAAAAGTGAGAGTTTTGACGCGAGTTTCGCGTGACAAAAATGGCTAATTTGTGCCCGATGACGTGAGTTTGCTTCTAGCGAGGTAAAACTACTTTTACCTCGGTGATGCAGGAGTAAAAGTGAAATGAATTCTTTCTATAAGTTGGCAGGACTACGACGTTTTTCTGCAACTTTACGTTTGTTAATGGTGTATCACTTACTTGACGTGCCTTCACGGTTTTCTCAAAAATTGGAAATTGTGCGTGTTTACATAATGTTATTTTGTCAATCGGTCACAACGAAAGTATTGCAGATAGAAAATTGTTGCCATGTCGCCCTTGCAGGTTGGTCCGTAAGCCCACCTACCCAGGCTAAACCTTAAAATAAAAAAAAACCTCCATTATTCGAAGAATTTTAACATTCTTATAGGATTAGAAGGGATTTTGGTTCTTTTAATGTTACATTTACAGAACGATTCAGGTTTTCAAATTAAATGTGGATTCGTGGCTTAATATTAAATTCCTGTACGGGGTGGTTTTCTAGTGTTAGGGGTAGCTTCTGAAAAGTGTGTGATGTTTTCGGACAGCTAGAAAGTATTCCAAACTGATGACTTTCAATTATGTGACTATCGGAATTTGAGTGACTTGAAGATAGAAGAAATCATCTCATTTTGAAGGTTTTAAAATGATTAAAATACTGACAATTTTGCAAAATCACCTGTGGCTCTATGTGGTCGTTGATCATATTTAAAAGCATTGAAATTCCATGAAATACTTTTAAATATTTTAAATTGCTTTAAATATTATGAAAATCTTTGAAGCCCCGTGAAACCTTCTGAAGCCCCTGGGAATCGTTAGAAAATCGTCAAATCCTTTGACATCGCCTGAAATATAAAATATTTCATTTTCATTTAAAATATTGATGTTATTTCATCGACCAGGGTAATTAATTAATTAATATTTTGACGTTCTTGTATCGATTACTGGTCAAATTGATTTTTGGAGAAATGAGAAAAAATCTACC
>JAUMHM010102502.1:0-23102 GCA_032362435.1 Melikaiella ostensackeni
AATAGAAATTGACGAATAAATGAATATTTTTCGAAAAAAATGAAAAGTCACCTTATTTTTTGATCACACCTCGTATATAGTTTTATTGTATACTACATTTCATTGGAAACATTCATAGTACTCCACGCAACATTTCTAAAAATAATCGAACTCATGGCTTCTGCAGAGACTGGGAATCATTTGGAAATAATTTCATAAATTTCTTACATTTTTGAAACGTCGCATGTCGAAACCGTATACGCATATATAACATAAATATAATAATATTCTTTAGAAAGAGCCGAAAGAGTAAACAAATATTTTCTAATTCTTATAATTTTTTTAAAGATCCATAGTTTGTGCTGTTTACTTGATTTTATGGAATATACCCGCAAAATTCCGAAACTGCGATTCTTAAAATTATCAAGGTCACGACATTTGTAGAGATTTGAAATTTTGTAAAAACAATGTCATAATTTTCTTGCATTTTTAAAACCTTGAATCGTTAAGTATTTCACTTTGCACCGAAAACATTCATACAGCACATTTTCAACATAAAAATCAATTTTGACATTAATTTCGTTTATTGAATATTATGAAAAAAAAGATGAACTAGTCATCTCGAAAGTTCGAGACGTCTAGCCAAACCTATGACAAGCATTTGTCTATTCATCAAAAATTTCGGAACGATGAGACACTTCGTTACATTAAATGATCATCTTTAAATTTTTTATTGTGACCTGTTCCGTTACAGCAAAAAAATTGAGGGCTCATAAATAGCTGAAAAGAACCATAAGGCCCAAATTTTTGGCTCTGCAATTTTTAATCAGAAGTAGCTTACGCTCAGAGTTCACATAAAGCTAGCTCCACCACACCCGTAACTTCATAACTGTTTCCTTGATCGATCTCGGAATTTCTCAGAAATAAAGTGCTTATTGAGGACTCGCAGGCGGCCCTAAAATTTCCTATTATCATAGTACATTTTTTCAACCCTTAAAGTCTAGCTAAGCGAAAAGCGTGGGCTACAGCGCGCGAATAAAAAAACGATATCCAACGACACCATTTACTTCACCAAAGAAATTTTTTTGTAAGACCCTGTACACGCAAAAAAATTGTAAATTCATAAACCTAACCTAATTTTCGAAGTTAAGTCATAAACTTAATTATACAAATTGATAATGTTTGAAGTAGAACATGGTACATTTTTTTTATATTTTAATGTATATGAATCACGTTTTCCCGTAACACTCTTAATAAAGGCTGTACAAAAATCATGCGATGCTTTTTCTTCTTTGAGGATGGTAGGAGGTGTCGTGAAATAATTTTTAAACGTGAGAGATTAGCAGGAATAGAACAAAACTTGTTAGAAAGCGTTATATATTCATTAAATTAAATCATTCAATCAATTTCATAAGAGCAAGATTGAGCTGGCATTCTAAAATTTTGTAGGCGTAATGACTTGAACCATTATGCATAAGATTTTTCATAACTTTGAATGCAGTTTACGACGCATCAAGAAATGAGATTTAAAAAATTATTTTTACTAACTATTGAGTATTCATAACTTTTATATTTGTAATTTTCTACTAATTACAGCAAAAAAATTAAAGAAAATGTAATCAAAGTGGTTATCAATACCTTTAATTTGTCGAAGTACGTTTGCAAAGGTTTAATGAATTTTAATAATTTCTATTAATATTTCTTATATAGCTATTGAGGACTTTTGCACTGCAACAGAACCAATAATTGCCTTTCTTGTGCAATTAGGTTTTACATATTCAAAACCAAAGGTCAACGAATTTCTGAGGAATAATCTCTGCAGTCTGAATTATGAACAGTATCTGAGTTGCATTTTGAGAATATAAGTTAACAAGTGAACAAATTTATTGGAAAATTTAGTTCGAAATCTTATAAGATGTATTAAAATCTCGTAGAAACCGTTGAAACTTTCTAAAATATATTTAAATACTTTGAAATTCTCAGGAATATTCTAAAACAATTCAAAAAATTCCTTTCAAATTCTGCCCGTTATGTATATTTGATAAATTTTGAAGAAAACTTAAAACGAAAATGTAAAACGATTTTCTGGGAAGGGAATTTTTTTTTTCAACTATCATTTTTAGGAGTCCAAAAATTGTAAAATTTTTAGGTCTCTGTTTACTTAAGTGTTTCAGCCATGCTAGCTTTCGACAGATTTGACAAATCGATTCAGCAGCATTTGCGACATTTTTTTAGTGTCCCAAAATAAAGCTCACATCCTTCAACCAGGTTAATCTAATAGAAAAATAAAGAGTATTTCAAAGTGAAAATCATGATTTTTTCAACAGTTTTCGCGGTGGATGACAAAATGTCTTGCATATGATCTTACTGGCAATTCTAAATTCGATGGAAATTATAAGAGGTATATGATTTTCAAAGTTTTCAAAAATAGCGAGCACTATCTTTCTACCATATTAAGAAGTTTCGGTCGACATTTTTAGTGGGCGTTAGAGGGATTTACAAATTCTAAAAGTGCTAGGATTTTAAAAAAGTTCAAAAACTACCAAAAACCAGTTCTTTGATAGAACTAGAAATTTAAGCGTTGTTTTTAGTAAATTTTGAAAATATTTTTTCTTCAGATATTTGTTGCAATATTTAATTCCTGTGAAGACTTAGCAAAATTGAAATAAACATCTCTTTGTTAATTTTTTATTATTTTACCTGGATCATCTCATTTTTGGAACGAATAACTTAATCGCGGGTCTCGATGTGAGAATGTTATTCTCATAATCACAGGCGTTTTGAGAACAGGATTTAAATTGGTAGAATTCAAAAACAATTTTCAGATCCGATTTCTGACTAGAATTCGAGAGGAGTTTAAATGAGAAATATTCTATTCAAGTTTGTTGATATTACATGCTCATCTGTACATAAACACAATGTCATAAAAGCAATAAACTTATTATTCGAGAATTTTTCCTTATACGGAAAAATATTTAGTCATACCTTTAGATGATATTTACAGCTTTGTTGACATCGTTTTTATGTGCAGATGATTCAACTTCATTTTAAATATTTTTATGACTATACTAAAATAAATACATAAGCCTCTCTTTAAGTATTTGTAATAAACACTTTTTATCCTGACTGGATTGAATAACCTTTTTTCAAAATTTTTAAATAAATTTTCAAACAATAAATGATAATTTATAATTTCTAATGAAAGCAGTTTGATGTAAAAAAAATATACATTAAACGATTTTGGATAATTGCAAAACGTTAAATATTGAATAACTTTAGATTAGAATTTTGAACATTGGATCATTTTAAATTCAGAGGAATTGAAATTTCATTGTTTCTATTTAAAAGCGTTCAAAATTTATTAATTGAAAATTGAAAACTCTTGAATATAAATTATTTTCAATTCAAAGCGATTGAAATTTGTTGAACTGGAATTCTAGAATTTTAAATTGTTATCACATAAAAAATTATATTTCAACATTGAAATTGATGAGACAAATTTTTTCGATCAACAAATAGTTTGACCGTCATTTTCATCATTGTGAAGGGAAAAATTTTCAATTATAAGCTTACAAAATTAAATTATTATAAGAAAACGTTTAAAATAAAGTAATTTCAAATGAGAAACTTTGAAAATAAAAAATTTCAATTATAAAACGTTAAAAATTCGACGAATTCGAACATCATTCGAAACTGAAAAATTTGTCAGTTACCAAGAATTGTGATATTGAAAGTATTTTATACTAAAACCCTTAAAAATTTCAATTATTTGAAGTAAATTTTAATCGTTAAACAATTTAAAATTTTTAAATCGTTAATTATACTTTTCAAAACTCAACAATTCTAATTTTAATTGAAAAATTAAAACTTATGACAGGGAAAATTTAAGTACTTACAACATTCAACGCGAAAATTCGGAATTCTGAAATTGTAACCATTCGAAGTTTGAAAAATTATTCAATTACTGAAAAATCAGTTTCAGATAGTTTAATTTTTATCTATTTTTGTTGTAAATAATACAATTTTTAACTTCTTAATTTCAAATTGCTTAATTTTTAACACTTCGTTTAGAATTATTATTCATTCTTGCAATGTTCAAATCAAATATTTGTCAATTTTATATGATTCATTTTAAAAAATGTTCAACTAAAAATCGGATAATCTTGAGATATTACATTAAGAATTAAGTATTAAAAAAATAATACAGAACCAGATCGCTATGATTCCAATTTTCAAAATATCGCATTTTTATGCCTTTCAATTCAAATTGTTTTTGAGTTGAGTTTGAAATATTCAATATTTTGGAAAATTCACAATTTTCAATTTTCAACTTGGAATATTCAAATTAAGACTATTGAATATAAAATCGAATATCGAGGCTTCCAATATGAAGTTTTTCAATTTTGAAAGATTTGATAGTGGAATTGACATTACATTTTAATATTTGAATCTGAAACTATTATCAAATTAGCAGGATTTCAATTCAGTGAGGACAACATTTTTCAATTGATATTAAAAGAGTCATGAATTGTAGAAGAGGATATTATTCGCTCAAAACCTACTGAATGCTTATTTTTACGAATATATAATAAAATGTCAATTTTTTAACCATCCCCCCCCCTCCGCCGGTAAATATGTGTCCCAACGACAAAATTTTGACTTAATAAATTATCATCGAACCTCCTTTCGAACTGGACACTATTTCAGAATAAGACATTCAAAATTGTACAACACTGTGAAATTTGAAATTTGGAACCACCGAAAATTGAAAATTTTCAAACCAAACATTTCTGTATTTAAGCTTTTAGAGCAAAAAAAACTTTAGTTGAAAGGTCTCAAAGATTAAACTGTTCTAGAGTTTTGTATTCAAAACTACAACTTTCAATTGAAATCATAGAAATTTCGAAAAAGATGAATATTATTGATAGGTATCACATCATGTTAAATCAAGTGACATTCAAAGTGATTGGTTCATTTTTTTACTAAAAATGTGATTTCTGTCTCGAAAAAAATCGTCTTATTTTCTCCGTTCAAAATTGAGGAATTTCAAATATTGTGAACCTCTGAGGTGTAATTATTCTGTAAACGTTAAAAATCATATGCTTTCTAATTGAGAACTTTTGAAATTAATGAACTCAAACTTGAAGCATTAAAAATTAAACACTTACAAACTTCGTTTAAAAACAAGTTTTTGAAAATTGCAGCATGCTTACCAAAATTCGCGGTAGTGAATCGCTGCCAAATAAAAACCGCGAATATCTTATCTCGAACTATTTATGCACTCAGCTCCTTTTGTTTATATCTCAGCCAATTCCCCCCAATATAGGAAAATTGAAATTTTTCGCCCACCCTGGGATTCAAAATCTTCTAAAATCTATAAAAACACTTAAAAAGAAAGAAAAAAATAATTTCAGAGTTAAATATTCATTTCTCTTCAGTTGATAATGAATTTTTTAACCGGAAATTTAACTATTCCAGTTATTTCATTTATTATTTTAATTCAAATTCATCTTTTTTGGTCAAAAACTCCATTATTTGGTTGAAAATTTAATTATTCTGTTCGAAATTGAACAATTTTGAATGAAAATCGTTTCATTGGGTTAAAATCCAACTGTTTTGTTGGAAATTAGTTATTTGGTTGAATTAAACTGTTCTTGATTTAAAATTAAATTTTTTTGGTTGAAGTTTATGAACTATTACACTTTTAGTTGAGAATTTATCTTTCTTCGTCAAAAATTAATTTTCTCAATTGAAATTTTAACTGTGACATATCAAAATTGAATTATTTTTTTGTTGAAATATCAACTATTAAATTTTCTGTTGAGGATTCATCTTTTCCCATAAAAATGAATTTTTTCAATTAAAAACTTAACTATTATATTTTTGGTTGAAAATTGATCTTTTTAAGTTGAAAATTCATGTATTTCATTTGAAATTCGTCTTTCTTTGGTGAAAAATTATGCTTTTGGTTCAAAATTTATCTCTTTGGTTTCAAATTTAACTATTTTGTTGAAAACTTGTCTTTTTCGGTTGAAATTTGAAATATTACATTTTTCATTGAGAATTAAACTTTTTTGGATAGAAATTTTACTATTTGGTTGAAAATTAACTTTTTTATTGAAAATTTAACTTTTGGCTCAAAACTTCAACAATCTGGT
Organism: Melikaiella ostensackeni; assembly: GCA_032362435.1. Taxonomy (NCBI): domain Eukaryota; kingdom Metazoa; phylum Arthropoda; class Insecta; order Hymenoptera; family Cynipidae; genus Melikaiella; species Melikaiella ostensackeni. Next base: position 6,138 of record JAUMHM010102502.1, read on the forward strand.
TGATTTTTTTTCTGTCTTGACTAAAAATTCAACTATTTGTTGAAAAACTGTCTTTTGGTTGAACGTACCTCTTTTTGATTCGAAATAAAAATATTTTTTGGTAAAAAAAAATCTTCTTGGTTGAAAATTCATCTCCTTTGTTTTAAATTTACCTATTTTGTTGAAAATTCGTCTTTTTTTTGTTGAGTTCCGCTATATTTGATTCAAAATGAAAATCTTTTTTGGTTGAAATTTCAATTATTACCTTTTTCATTGAGAATTCATCTTTTTTAGTTGAAAGGAGAACTATTCTGTTAAAAATGTTTTTTTTGGGTTGAAGATTCATCATTTGAGTTAAAAATTCATCTCTTTCGTTAAAAAATTAACTATTTCATCAACATTTTTTTTGGTTAAACATCCATTTTTTTACATAAAAATTTAACCATTCCATCTTTGGTTTGAAATTAATATTATTAAGTTGAAAATTCAACTATTTGGTTGGATATTTTTTCTTTATTCAAATTCAGCGCCAGAGAGATTTATAGTCGAAAGCAGGAAAGCTGAAATTTTTCTTCCACACTGAAATTTAAAATTTTCCAAAATATTTCTTGTTTTAGAAATATTATGTAGGCCATGACCAACCTATGACTTCCATTGAAAAGCGTAACAACTATCATTCGACAGTTATGAATAAAGTTTTGTAAGAATTAAATTTGGATATATATTTCTAAAATACAAAAGTAACTGAAAGAGTAACGATAGTTACTTTTTTTTGGAAATGCAACTAAGAAATAGTTACATTTTGAATCGGTAACGATAGCGATAACTAGTTACTTTTTTCGAAAAGTAACGGTCACTATAACTAGTTCCTCTTCAAAAGTAACTTACCTATCACTGGTTATTTTTAGGTACCTAACAAATCTGGCTATATGTATTGAAATTTCGGTTCATTTAACCACAGCCAATTTATAATAAAAAAAATAGTTTAAAGTTATGATTTCTCCTAAAATAAATAACCGAATTCATCAATTTATAAAATTACGTGAATTAAAAAAAAAACTCCTTGTTCATATAAACGACTTCTGCTATCATTAGCTAGATGCTGATATCATTAAATGCAAGATTAACTGCAGACTTGAATCTTATAAAATTCTAGAGTATTTCTCAAAAGACAGAAGTGAGCTATTTTTAATTAAAATCTGAAGATTCCTGTAATCTGAACTTGGAAAAAACAGCATAAAGAAAGCGATTAAGATCGGTTATTCAAGGACAAAATCTATTTTCTCCTTTTAACTAGAATTTTTAAAAAAAATCGAGAAAGGTGAAGAACAACAGCAGATAAGTTTATTCTTTTCTGATAAGATTTTGTTGTCCTCGTCGGTTTTACAGCGGGCTGTGAGTATGCGTGATTGCATTTTCATGTGCATAATTTTTGTTTTTCCACATCGCCATCTCTCACAATTTTATGGATTTTATGCTAAATTTTGAATACAAGTAGATCACATCCAAATCGTGACTAAAATGAACTAAGAAGCAATCTAATAAAATAAAATTGTGCTTTAATCACAAGAATGGTAATTTGACAATGGGTGGATTCCAGACCATGGTCAACAATGAACTTTAAACCTTCCCATAATTTTTTTGTTTCATGGGGCTTCATGAGATATCAAAAGATTTCAATGGATTTGAATCGATTTAAGGGATTTCGAAAGAAATGAATAGATTTGGAAAAATTTTCAAGGATTTCAGGAGATTCGGCAGAATTTTAAATAGTTTCAAATTACTGTTTTACAAATTTTTGGTTCATCAATTTTGGGTCACTGAAAAAGAAAATTACATTTATTTTTCCAAAGAAGCGTTTTCAAGCTATTAACAAAAAATGTGTTTTGTAACTCTTCTTTGAGTTATTGGCAGAAATCTCGAGAACGGTTGATCAAACTAACATGAACATATCACTCGAAAGGTACGTTCTTCTTTTTTCCGATGATATACTGTTTGTGTCAATCAGGTTAAAATTTATTGGGTTATGAGCGATGAAATTTGAAAAAATGAAAACATTTTTCGTTTAAATTAGTGTTATATATCAACTGCAATTAATTTCAAGTGATTTCTAAGTATTTCAAAGAATACGGAAGGACTTTAGATGATCTCACGTTCATTCAAAATATTGCGAATTAATTAATATATGTTCTTTGATAAATTAATTTTTTGCGGCTATTGAATTGTGAACATTTCAACTAATCGAATTAGTGATTTTCTACTAATATGTATCAGCTCACTCTTTCTCTAACTTAATTAGCATAATTTCACTCGTAATTAGTGAAATGTCACTAATTTGAATTGAGAGAGGTCGGCACAAATATCTTTTCTTACAAATATTCAATATGATACTTTGGCCCATTGGGAGATTTTTTGTACTTCTTTCGGATCACCAAGCCCCTACGTTTTTTTTTGCTCGGCTTAAATGATTTAATCCATTTGAGCGTTTTTACTCTGTCCTACTTACACCCTGTTTTATAATCCTTTTGATTTTCGAATAATTTCATTCACTTCTATTGATTTGCATTGATATCATTCTTCTCAATAGCCTCAAAATAATTTACAAAAATATATTAAAACCATTTACCGTTATGAAATGACTATGATTGTTTGAACTCTGCTTAATTATTTAATTATGGCACTGACTAGTGTTACGAAATTTTCCGTAAGATTTGCTTGGTCAATTACAGTCTCAGGCCATACTCTATATTTGTATTTATATTATCATATTTCAAATATATATTATATAATATTTATATTTCCTATACTGATTCCAGTGTTTGGTAAAATACTTTTTTCAAGTAATTCGTTGCAGTAACGTTACTTTTGTGGAAAAAGTAACTCGTTGTAGTTACATTACTGAAAAAAGTAACTTAAAGTTACCTAAATGATACTTCAAATTTAGCCCCTCACGCCCTTTAGTTTTTGAGTTTTTAAAATAAATGGGCATATGTAGAATACGTAGGTAACTTAGCATGCGTTGGTCCAATAATTGATTTATAAATTAACAATTAGCCACTTCCTCATGGACGGAAACACTATTTTCAAATCTATAGACTACATTTCTTCTAAGCCCATACAAGATTGAGACTACCACAATGCCATAATCGGCAATCTAAGAAATTTTAACAATTACTTTACGTCTTACAAACTTTATGAATTTTCGGCATTTTTACGTTAAGATTGACAGAATTATGTGTGATGGTTTCCTCAATTTTGAAGCTTCGTTTGTTTTCATACTGGTTTATTGGAGACCGTAAGACCGAATAATGGTTGGAACAATTTTGAAATTTTGAAAATTTGAAAAAAAAGGTCGAAGAAAGATAAAACATCTCTAGATCTATCTGGAATTGTTTGTTGATTATTATTCATACTGGTTACACAGTTTTTAATGTTCTTTTGCAACCCTGATGAGTCCCATGAGGCCCTACATTCTGTGGGATGAACATTGAAATAACGTATGTATTTAATTAATTATTGCCAAAAAAAAAGTAATCCAAGACATCTTTTATTATAATATTGAACATTTGACATAATTTTGGATAAAATCAATAAAGCAAAATTCAAATTTAATAAATTAAATTTACAACAAAAATTCAAAAGTAACGATAAAGAGAGTAACTCGAAATTACAAGTCACTGAAAAAATAGTAACTTACTTACGTTGCAAATTACAAGTAACGTAACTGTTTCAGTAAATTCGTTGTATGTAACGAGTTACTACCCAACACTGGCTTAAACCTACATTTTTCTGCGAATTGAATCAAATATAATATAATACAATATAGATATTGATAATGCTATTCAATTATACAGGCGCACAAAAACAAATGGTGCGGAGCCAAAAAAGCGACCTGTATAGCATTGTAGTATTGATCTAGTGTAGTCAAAGTCTGCACTGATTGGAATTTTTTGCTTGCCAGTTTTTTTTTATTCATGTTTGAATTTTTAGTTCAGATCAAATTATTCCAAGTAGGCCTTCATAAATCAAAAGTCGTGTTTTTTTTTCACTGTAGAATGTATTTTTCAATAGCCCTTATGTTCGAAAAGACTTCCACAGGTTTTGGCAACAAACAAATTTTTCTTGCAAATGTTATCAGCAATGACAATTTATTGTTACAAAATGATCAACATTTTTCTCGTGAATTGCTAAGTGGATTTTGACGATTTTTACGCTGAAATTTTTAGTTAAAAACGTACATTCCAGACATTTTTCTTCCAAATATAAAAACATCGAATTTTTGAATAGAATTACCAATTTTTCATGAACAAATTGTACTTTTGTTCTCTTGAAAGAAATTTTTTTTGCAAGTTATTGTACATTCTCTGCGTAGACGCGCCTAGCACTAAAAAATGTATATCCCGTGAAATTATAGAAACTACTTAGGATTTGTTTGTGCACTTCTCTCCAGAAAAAATGTAGAATAACGTGCACAAAAATATTTTTCTTTCGAAAGGAGAAAAGTTCAATTTTGTTTATAATCAACTACTATTTTTTTAAACAAACTCAATGTTTTCATATTTGAATGAAAAAATTTCTGGAATTTACCTTTCCAAATAAAAAATACAACATATGAATCATCAAAATCCGTTTTGCAGTTCACGAGAAGAATGTTCATCATGTTGTAACATTACATTTTCATTGTAGATAACTTTTGCAAAAAAAAAAAAATTTCTTGTGATTAAAACGTAGGTAAATCTTTTCGAACGTAAGGGCTTTTGAAAAATTCACTTTGCAGCAAAAAAAAATGAGCTTCGATTCATGATGGTCGCTTTTTTGGCTCCGCACACTTTTTTCGTGGGCATGTATTATTCACCTAAAGCTTTGAAGATCAACTCCAAAATCAGAATTCTCTATATCATATTTTGACTTTTGACGGTATAATTCGAATTTAATAATAAATTAGACAATAGACTATATCTCAAACATGAAAATCATTTCAAATCAACGGAAATTATTGAAATTATTAATTTTTCAGGATATTTTCACATTTTCATTAAACCAAGGTAGAAAGCGTTGAATAATTACTAAAAAGGTATTCAATCCAGTCGGAAAATAAGATTTTATTACAAAAATATTTGAAAATTGGTTTGAGTATTCATTTTAATACACTTGTAAAATTATTTTGAATGGAGTTGATTCATCTGCACGTCTGAAATTGTTGATAGAGCTATAAATATAATCTAAGGGTATTAGAAAATTTTTTTCCCGTATACGAGAGAATTCTCCAATAATAAGTTTTGCTTTCTTGACATCGTGTTCATGTACATATGAACATATATTATTAATATAACATTAAAACCTAAATAGAGAATTTTCATTCATACTCCTTACAAACTGTAGTCGTAAGTCGGAACTGAAAATTATTTTTCCATTGAAACAATTTTAGGCCTGTTCTCAAAACACCAGAGATTTCGAGTAATCACATTCTTATATTGAGACTCGCGATCCAGTCATTAGTTTGAAAAATAAGATGACGCAGACAAAATATAAAAAAAAGTAACAGGAAAAGTTTTACTATTTTTTGAAAATTTTGAGAGTCATAAATACTAGGGCAGAGCGAAAAAGAACTTTTTTTCAAACCCGGAGGAGATCCAGAAGTTATAGTATACTTCGGTACCTGGATTTCCCACAAAACGTTACAAATAAAAAAAACATATCTTATGTTCGCGCAGCGACGATAAAGCTCAAAATAATGAATGATAGCTAATTTTTCGTTATTTTGGTGAAAAATATAATTTTTAGTAAATGTAAAGAATTTTAAAAATTAAGACTTACAACTATCGTTGTCCTTAGAAAACTATTCAGGGACAAAACATCTGTATAGAAGGAAAATCGTCATGAGAGTTGAAAAAAAGAAGAAAAATCATATTTTTATTTGATGAAATGATATTATCCGTATTGGTAACGATTTTTTTACTAATGAAATTGTTCCAAAAATTAAAACTCACACCTATGATTATTCTCTGAAAGCTACGCAGCAGCAAACAAATTCGTACATATCGAAAATTGTTATCAAATTCAAAGAAATTATATAAAATCATGATTTTTCACTATTCAAGACGACTTTTTGTACATATTTCAGTTTAGTATCAATTGAATTAACTAGAATTCAGTTTAAATTGCTGAAATTTGATTATATTTGATTAGAATCCCACTTGAATTAATAGTAATTATATTTGAATTGTTTTATGTGTTAGGATTCTATTTAAATTGCTAGGTTCCCACCTTGAATTTACTAGGATTTAGTTGTAATTATCTTGAATTGCTTAATTTTTATTTATATAAACTATAATTCATTTTGTATTAACTAGAATATCGTTTGAATTGCTAAACTTGTTTTTGAAATCTACTAGAATTCCGCTTGAATCAATTCGATATCTGTTTGAATTATTGGAACTTGATTTGAAATTAATATTTCAATTTCAAATCAGCAAAATTTCATTCAATCATATTCGAGAGTAAAAGCACAAATTCTACTCTTTTGACTTTTTTTCTTATCTGGCGTCGTTTGGCCCAAAAATTAAAATTAAAATATTCCAATGCTATTTTCCGTACTTAAAAAACAAGCTATGCTTCCTACCAAGAAATGTTGAGAGAAAATTTTACACGTCTTCGTAAAAACAACAAGTTTGACATCCAAACTTTTTTTCGTATCTCGCCTTATTTGGCTCAATATCTGAATTTTCGATTTTTCACGAAAATTCAAAAAAATGTTATGACAATCTTGTTGGGTTTTCAAAAAACAACATTTTTCTTTCCTGAATATTTTTTCATATCGTGCATTGTTTGGCTCAAAATTTTCATTTTCGCTTGTTTTTTTTGAATTTTGTAAATGCTATAAGTCTAATAATTTCCTCTTTATCGAAAAAAGTCATGGAGATGAATTGTTCGACTTTTTAAGTATTACGGATAGCCGTTCATGTAATTTTCACACCTTAAAAAAAAATGGTCTCAAAAATGTTGAAAATGTTCTTTCTGAATTTTTATCTGAAATGGCTGGCTAACGAACTTGACCGTCAGTTTTTGACTCTTAAAAAGTGTACAAAAGGCCAATCCAATAGATTGATTCTTTGAAAAGTTATCGTGTTCACAGACAGGCATACATATATACATACATACAGACAGACACTTTCGTAAAAACCTGTTTTTCGGGTTCAGGGGGTCTCAAAACGTGAAATGTGACAAAAACGGTGGGGGGGGGGGTGTCGGGTAAAATTTTACACAAATCTAATACCTTCTCTGATGAGAATGTAAACATCATTTCTAGTTTGTATCATTCAAAATGTACTGAATATTCTTCGCAGAATAATTTATAAGTTTCACATTGGAGACATAAAAAGACTTCAAACTGTAAAATCTCTTGGCGTATTCTTCCGACTTAAGGAGGAACGGTGAAGGCATTTCTAGTCAATCGAGGGTCTGAAATTTTGTTAATCGCAGAAATTCAAAAAGGTTGCTATAAATATTTACGTTCAATTTAAGTTCTTATGCGACAACAATGATTAACTTTTAAACATTTTTTGAGTGAGAAAATATTAATAAGAGTGAGGCGTTTGACTAGCGCCTGAGGTCGTAACTAAATATCTGGCAACGTCGCGACCAACGTATTTTCCCTCCATGTCTAGAATATATTAATTAATTAAAAACTAGCACCGGTACGTAAGTTTAAATTTTGCACAATTACGTAAGAACTATTCCTTGATACAATATTTTAAATTGAAAAAAATCGTATTGAGATTGCATGATCATCGTACCTCCTTAATAAAAAAATTTTTTCACGAAGTTACTAGTATTTGAATTTTGACGTCTTTAAAAAAACACACAAATGTTTTCTTTAAACTTCAATAGTTTTTGACTCAATTTATGTATTTCAATTTTATTTTGGGATTCTGGTGATCTTTGCGGTCCTCTTTCGAAATCTGCCAGAAAATTTGAAAACTTGACCTTTTTATTCTTTTTTTTTTAATTTATACTTTTATAAGAAAGACATCCTGTGAGTGTAACGCGGGCTCAAACGTGTTTGTAGTCACGAGAATATTTTTTCGAAAAATTTAATTCTCGCATTTTTCTTACAAATAACGACAGATACAATAAAATGATTAGAAAAAAATTTGCTGATTCCAAAATGTTTTTCGAAAAAGACCTCGTTATTCTTTTATGTTATCTAGCATCGTTCTCGAGAAAAATGCGAAAAATAAATTTTCTCCGTAAAGAATGTTCGGGTTGCACGAAACTTACAGAATGTCTTCGAAATAGAAGTACGCCATTTTTAAATACTGAATAAAATAAAAAATTGGGTTGTTTCATAAAGTCAACTCTTCCAATTCTCAAAATTCAACTGGAGAAATATAGTCGACTTTAAAAGGGTAGTGTCAAGTAAATTGCTATAAATGAAGTGATTTTAGAAAAATTTTTTTAGAAATTGTCGATGAAATTTTGTGAAAGTCTTAGTATATAATCTCGCATATCTCAAGAATGAAGAACAGAAATTTACAAGTTAATTAAGATGGTTTAAACGTAAGTCACGTGGTTTGTTGCGCACAGCTTCAGCGTCGACAGCGCTGATCGGCGTGCAATGTAGAGCCTTTTGCTTTTGTCCTAGAAGAAAAACCGAAAAGATTTAGATTTTTGATAAAATTGAACGTTATACTATTTTTGCGGCCACGAATTTTTTTGTTCGAAAAATTCATTTTACAAATTTTTCTCGCGAGCCGTGCTAGATATCATAAAAGAGCAAGAGGTTTTCGCGACGAAAGTTTTAAAATGAGCAAACTTTTTGCGTATCCTTTTTTCGTGCCAGTCATTGGTTGCGAGAAAAATGCAAAGATTCAATTTATCAATGAAAGATTCTCGTGGCCACAAAATTAATTTGGTTCGCATAAAACGTACTCTTCTTAAAACCAAAAACTTAAAAAACTTAAAACTTCTCATTGAAGCTGTTGATGCAGACTTAGACAGCTGCCCTCCAGGTTCGAAAGAACTGGATGGTAAATGCACATATTCTTCGGATTATTGCTATTGTCGGTGCGATAAGTCGAGAAATAATTAATAAATATTCAAATTACGAGGTTTTCTTGATCAATTCTTTGGTAAAATACAAACTGTTTTACTGGAATATAGAGACACTTATCTGAAATAAAAATAAAAATATCCCCATTTGAGATAATTTGAATTGTTCCAAATACTGGTATTGAATAATAAAACACATTTTTTCTTTCAGGTATTAATTATAGTCACTTTAAATTTTTGGTGGGATGCAGAAAAGCAAGAAATTAGGTTTGCCAGGACTGAAGGTTGCGGAAAATCTACAAATTTGATTTATAATGTGTTGAGTATTTTGCCACAGTGTAGAGTTTCGGATTCAATGTAAAAAAATTGATAATTGAAAGAACTTAACAATATAATAGACATTTTACAACACCCAATTGTAACAAAAATAAGTATATTTTATGATTTGTTCGCGACGCGAACCGACGACTTCCTATCTTCGTTTGTTCTCAATATGTGACCGGCTCCGAAAAAGGGCTCTGGTGACTAAAAACTCGATTTTGAGGTTTTGACGGTTTCAGTATGCTGAAATCTTATATTTTTAGGTGGAATTTCTTCGGAATCAATTGATCCCAATTTCGCAAAGTTAGACTGTTCTTTAAATTCGGTTTCAACGACCAAAAAGACCCTTGGTGAGCATCTTCTTAAGATAGTCCGAGTATTGTACATTTTTTAAATTCTGAGTTCGCAATTTTGAACTTAGCAATTTCGACTTCAAATTAGGATTTAGCGAGCCAAAGAAGCTCCTCAGCCAGCATCCTGTCAAAAAAGTCCGAGTATTGACTATTGTACATTTTTTGAATTTTGGATGCGCCATTTTGGGTCAGCTATTTTGAAATTGGCAATTTCGACTTCAAATTTGGATTCAGCGACAAAAAAAACTCTCAAATATAAACTGTCGACTAAAACTTGAGCTAAACAAATATAGAACGACGGAAAATTGTTGTCAAACTTTTAACGCGTTTTTCTCGAAAACTTGATTTTAGCCACTAGACCTCTTTCTTCGGAGCCGGTCACATATAATGCATTTGTGAATAGAACCCGATCAAAAATAAATTATAGAACATTTCAGAATTTCAAAAAATGTATTGTATATTAAAATAATGAAAGAATATCTGAGAGTTTTTTCAGATTTTCTCTATCGTCGACCTCGATTTGGAAACAGGTGAAAATCTAGGCTTGAAATATGTAACTAAAATCCCAGTTTTTGTGGACGTTGTACCTCCTAACTATTGTAGAAACATTTTTAGGATAGAAGTGTCTATATACTTGAATTTAAGATACTTTGAGCTTTCAGATGCCTCTTATTCGAAAATTCTGAGACTCTTCTGGAGCGAATTTCAATGAAGAAAAGCGAGGGGCCTCCACTCTAAGTCCCGACATGAATTGAAAACGCTCTAGAAGTTAAAATGTTAAAAAAATTTTGTTGAATAATGTACTCGCACTTTACAGTTGTAACTGGAAATGCATGACAAACATTTGGGTGATTCAACCAAAAACATTATCTTCAATCCGAAATCTAAATCTGGAAGATTCTAGTATAATTGGATCTCAAATGAGGAAACTTCAAAATATAATGACGTTTTTTTTTACTGTTGTGGAGAATTTGAAATTACCGGAAAACTTTCATATATAAATGTAACTAAATTCGAATTTTGTTGATTGAAAATTCAAAAAGAGTATTTTTTAAATGAAATTCAATTCTCATTCATATTCGATAGAAATTTACCTTTAAAATAAGCTTATGCCAATTTAAAAAAGTTTTTTATTTCCGAAGTTTTTTTTTTATTTTAACCATTTTTGCAATAATTTGTTGCGGAATTTGAGATTTTACTCGGATGTTATGCTCACTTCGTGCGTTTGCATTTTATTATTAATAAAGGAGATAAACAAGCGCAACTGACAGTATTACTAACTTTTTTTTTGCGTGAGAAAGAATTCAGGAATAACAAGTTTATTGCTTTGTTGTCTTCGTGTTTATATTGGCTGGTGAGTCAACTTTATTTAAGATATGTTAGTGAGAATATTTATAAAAAATACTTAAACCTATTATCAAGTATTTATAATAAAGTTTTTTATTTTGTGGCTGGATTGAATAAACGTTCAGAACTGCATCAACGCTTCATTCGTAAACTGAGTGAAAACTGCAAATATCAGATCAATAGAATGAAGTAATTAATGAGCGCTGGACGTTAATTTTAAAATTTGAGAAAATAGTTCCTTCTATCATTTATCATAACATTCAAATTACCCTGCCAAAAGTCAACATATGATTTAGAGAACTTTCGATTTAAAGTTGATCCTTAAGACTTTAGATAAAGAATTCAATCGTATCATCAATATTATATGACAGGATATAAAATTCACAGGAAAAGTTCAGAAGTTGAATATGCAAAGTTAAAGTTGAAGTTGAATTAAATTTATTTGTAAAACATTTTCTATAAAATCTGACACAATTTGTAAAAATTGAAAATGTTATGGAATTTAAGAAAAAATTAACGTTTTCTTTTATATTGAAAAAATATGCACGTGTATTCAATGTAAATTTCCCTTTCTTTTTTTTTGTTATTTTTTTCAGGTTCGTGTTGGGTATGTGTAGCCTGTTTATTGATTAGCCACCCTCCAATAGAGAAATATATATATATATATATGTATATATACAGGGAGTTTTTTTTATCTTGAGATATCGAAATATCTCAAGAAATACGCATCCAACGAAAAAAACGTCTGTGATAAAAACCCTTTATTTTCGAGGAGGAAAAGCGACTCCGCTTATACGTAAGTTTTATTCGAGAAAATTTTTTCGATTCGCTGTCTAGAAAATGTTCAAATATAAATTTTGAAAAATTAATTGAAAAATTAGAAAACATTCAGAAATAAATTGAAAATTCTGGAAAAATTAATTTAAAGTATGCTTATTTTTTGTTTGTTTGAATAAAATGGAGAATCAACAATCATCGTTTTACTTTTGTTCAGAGGCGCATTCCTTGAATAGTCAACAATGTCATTTTTTGCAAATGCATTGCCATCTGGCATGAATCAAAAAACAATTTTTGAATAAAGCTTACGTATTTTTTGATGGAGAATCTAAACCTGCAATAAAACATATAGGTTCCCATTTGGAATTTTGAAGTTACCCCTCCCCACCCGCCCTTAGGGTGTGGGTTGTGGAGTAAACTTTTGTGGCGTCGCTTTTCGCCTCGAAAATAAAAAATTTCATCACGGATATTTTTGTTGTTGGATGCATATTTCTTGAGATATTTCGATGTCTCAAGATAAAAAAAACACCTTGTATAATTTTTTGTTTTGGTTATTTTAAATTCTTTCAAATTTTACGACGAATTTTGGAAAAGGCTGGTAAGAGTCACCATAATCCAAAGAGAAAATTGACATATCTCAATCAGGTTAAAAAGTATAGAAGATTCAAGAAACAATGTGCGTATTTTTTAAATAGACGTAAAATTCAAATAATCGTAACTTCGTGAAGTTCTTTTTTATCAATTCGGAGAAATGCGTGTCGCCTAATTCCTTTCAGAAAAACAAAATATTTTGCCGCTAAGAGATTCTAGTCCTTGAAGTATATCTGTCTGTCTGATTTGAAAAAAGTAGAAAAGTAAAAAAAAAATTTTCTTGGGTTTCTTTAATATCTATGGATTTTTTTAGACATTTTCGCATAAAAAAGTAATCAGTAAAATCTGCAAATTATGCTGATCAACAAAAATTACCCATGTCTTCGCTGAACACGGCGTACAATTTTCAAAGTATTTTCGAAGTCTGAACACGAATCACCCATCCATTTTTTTCATCAGGTGCAGTTTAATAGATATTTGAAGCTAAATTTTGTAACAAAAAATATTTATACCATTTTTTTAGGCATCAAAACGAGTTTTTTTAGACACGCTGCAGATATCTTCGATGCGTTTTTCAATTCGAAATTTAAATATCACCGCTTTTTACAATAGCTACGACGGTCTTTGAAATAATATAAAAAGAACAATAAAAATGGAAAAAATTCACCAAAAATTGAATATGCTCTAGTTAAGACAATATTTCGTTTTTTAGTCTAAGTTAGGGCTGATTTTGTTTATGGTTTTAGGCTTAACAATCATGTGAAGAAAAATTCAAATCCAAATAATCCGTTGTTCAGATATGATACAAAGTTTGCACCCCTGTTTCCAAATGAGTCAAAGTTTAGTAACACTGCAATTTGTACGCTTCGAAGAACTCAAAATTGCTTACCCTAGAGTTTTTTGGGTCGCTTACATCGAATCTTAAGTCAAATTTTCAAAATTTAAAATGGCTGATCCAATATCAAGAAAATAAACAGTTTTTCACGCATAATCCGCCATACTGGCTGAGCCATTTGGAAGTTTGAATTTTGACTTCAGATTCGTTATCAGCGACCCAATAAGCCCCAGCGTTAGTAACTTTAAGTTATCACGCAGAGTTTCCTGATAATTAACATTTTTTATATATGGTCTGCCATATTGGATCAGCCATTTTGAATTTTGCAAATCTGACCTTACATCCGATATCAGCGATCCAAAAAACCCTGAGATAGTAAATTTTATCAGAGACAGGTGTGCAGACTTTGTATCATATCTGAAAATAAATTGTGTATTAATTCCCCAAAAATGATTTTTTTATTTTGAGAAATCTAAAATATAGATCCCTTCCTCCACAAATTTGAATGAAAAATCTTACGTTATTTATAAAAATTTGGAATAATATGAAATTTAATGAAAAAAATTAACATTTTTTATATATTGAAAGAACTATGCACGTGTATTTAATATACATTTCTTCTCCCTTATCTTGTTTTCTTCAGTTTCGTGCAGGATACGTGTACCCGGTTTATTCGCTAGTCTCCCTCGATAAGAGAAAAATATCGCGATTTGACTCACGTGTTTCACGTAGTCACATTTACTTGTTTGTTTCTCTCTCATAAGTGTATATCTGTCTTTGCAGCTTTGGAAGCTTCCATAAATCACCTTATTGGTTTTCGGCTTATTCCCCCCCCCCCCAACTGATCGATTTAAATAAGTCCCTACTCCTCCCAAATGCTTGACCGCAATATTTTTGCTGACACACCACCCCCACTTCAAGGTCACGTGACTTATGTACGCCTCCTTTTCTTATGCATGATCATGGAAGGGAGATTTGGTATATAAGCCGCGACCGAAGTAGAACTGGTACATTGTCAGTGAATGTACTTACACTGTATGCTAATCGCACGCTTAAACTGCTCTTCAAAATGAGTCTTGGAATTATCGCCTCATTCGCTTTTCTATGTGTGGCGCTCCTCATTGGAGCTGTTGACGCAGACCCAAACATATGCACTGATGAGTCTCAGTACGTTGGCGGAAACTGTGACCTGGACATCGATTGTTGTAATTCCACTTGCAGTAAGTCAAGAAATTATTTATAAATACTCCAATCATGAAGTTTTATCATTTAATTCTTTGGTAAAATACGAATTATTTTGCTATAACAGAAACAATTTTGTCAAATTGAAATGAGAATATCACCAATTGAGATAGTTTGAATGAATAGTTCAGAATACAGGTATTGAATACTGAAACAGATTTTTACTTTCAGATTCTCGTGGTAAATGCGCTAAATGATTGATGCGATGCAGAGAACAGGAACCTTAATTTTACCAGGTCTTCAGGTTGTGGGAAATCTACAAGTTTTATTTTTAATGTGCTGAGTATTTTATCCTTGCACAGATTTTCGAATTCAATGTATATAAATAAATAATTAAAAAAATAAAAACAATAATAGTCATTTCACAACACCCAATGATAGCGAACATAAATAAATTTTATAATTTGTTTGCGACGCAATCCTCAATACAGTCTCGTATCTAAAAGTATTACTAACTTTTTTCCGCAAAAAATAATAATTTCATTGCTTTTTTGATATCGCGTATATACGTATGCCAGTTTCATATATATATATATATATATATATATATATATTAGTGATAGGATCGTTAGTCGGCGATGACTGTGTTGTGAGATATTCAAAATGATATTTCTTGCTTAAGGGGGTAGTCTTGTAAAATGGAGTCTTTTTTGGAATTTTTTTTTCATAGTCAAGTTTTCTTGTGTATTTCAATATTTTCATACATAATATTGAAGGTCTTAAACTGATGGAAAAGTTTTTTGCTTGATTTTTTGATGATTTATTCCCTTGGGGGAGCCGCCTGAATAGAGCCTGCTTACATCTGTTTGATATGATATCTCGACTTAGGAGCATCTAAAAGCAAGAACTCAAGTATATTCTTCAAAAAATAGAGTTTCCGCTATCGTCCGTACTAGTTATGTAATTATTTATCATTATTTAATCACATTTTCAAACAATTAGAGTTGCAAAAATAAGGTCGAAAATTTCAAAAGTCCGCTATTTTTTTTCATCGTAAGTATAAAATATTAGTACTGATGATAGCGGCAACTCCATATTTCAAGAATCGACTTGAATTTTCGCTTTTAGATGCTCCAAAGTCGAGATACAATGTCAAACAGATGTAAGCATGTTGATGTGAGTTGCTGTTCAGGCGGCTCTATAGAGGGAATAAATCACCAAAAAACCAAGAAAATTTTTTTTTTTATCAGTTTAAGACCTCCAATATCATGTATAAGAATATTGAAATTCACAAAAGAATTTTACTATGAAAAAAAACTCCCAAAAAAGACTACATTTCACCAGACCACTCCCATAAGATCGATTTCCTCATAAATTTAATTGAGGAGTTCTGGGTAGGATGGCGACAGGTGCTCGAAAACGGGTGGAAGTATTATCCTCGTCGTGACGTCATGTTCAAAAATTGCAATTCGAAATTTGGAAAAACAAAAAATATCGGTAAATAGCTCCTGACAAATAAACTTGAGTCTCCACCTACGGTTTTTTCTCAGGTTGCAAAGTTTCAAGTCAATAAATAAAAACTGCGCTTTTTTACGTTCGTAAAAACCATGTTTTATCACATTAAACTCGCCATAAAAATTTCGTTAATCTACGAATTGACGAATTTTTTTTGAGTTTCAATCATGATACTCTAGCGGAGGCGACAGTGCTCGAAAAAAGTTAATAGTTAATTGCTAATTCATATTTTTTCAATCCGAATAAAAAACCACGTTCTTAGACTTTTACATTGAAAAAGTGATCGAGGAAGTTTGAGTTACGATAAACTTGCTGTGGAAGAATTTTTCGCCAATGTATTGGCCAACTCGGGTCTCGGTTGAATGTATCGACGGTAACGCTGCAAAGAAAATCGCATCGAACAACAACTTACTCGGCGAGTCAAAATTGAGAGCTTTTATCCTTAATTACAGGGTTTCCCGGGAGGGTATTGTGAGGGATATACATTTTGATATTGGCATGGAGAGTTAAAGTAGTTTATTGAAACTAGCAATGGGTGCAAAGTAAAAGATGCTAGACGTTTCGTTAAAAAAGTGGAAGAAGGTACAGAGCCACTGAAAACAGTCCTTATAACTTTTGAAGGTTAGGAAGTTCCTGATTTCATTCGGCTTTACAAAGTTCAAATGAGGGTAGATCCTTATGTAACCTCAGTAAAAATTTATTATTCGTGCTTTCGATATGGCCACGTCGCGAACTAGTGCAAAAGTCCCAGGTGTGTTTTCTGTGGCGATAAACCGCACGACGAGGGTGTAACTTGTCCTCAGTAAGTTGGCCCATACAAATGCATTAACTGCCAAAACGACCACCTACCCAAAGACAAATTCTACCCTCGCTTTAGAGAACAACAAGACATTAGGAAACTAGCCGCATTTAAGAAGATACCGATTGAACAAGTTTTCGCGATTTACCACAAAGAAGCCAAAATTGCAAAGGCTAACAACCAGGCAGTTGATCTCAATCACCTTATCAGCTCTC
>JAUMHM010102527.1:0-10425 GCA_032362435.1 Melikaiella ostensackeni
AATGTCTAAGAATGGCCCTCATAGAGGAAGAGGGTGTTGATCTCGGAACAGTGAAAGTACGTGGACTGGCGTTTGCAAATGATAAAATTGTTACAGCGGAATCAGCCGACGATTTGTAGAGAATGATGAGCAGATTGGACACCAACATGAAGAGTATGGATCTCAAGATCAACGCAAATAGAACAAAAATGATCGTTTTCGAAATTAGGTGTCAAAAAACAGTATCTAAGATTTTCTTAAACGAAGAGAGGATATAACAAGTTGATGTGTTCGCGTATTTTGGAGAATTGATTTACTGCTGCGGAAAGATTGATGCAGAGATATCAACACGTATTGAATGGTAGCGATGGTAGCCACAGTTTTGAATAGTAGCGAGAATTGGACGCATCAAGAAAATGGAATGAGCAAAGTGTGTAAAAGAAACATTGTTCCACAAGAGTGAAAGAAATTTCCTGAGATAATTTGGTCATGTTGAGAGAATGAGTGAAGAACGTTTAACGAATCAAGTATATTTAGGTAAGGTAAGTGGTAGCGTACACAGAGATAGACCGAAAAAGAATGGTTGGAATGTGTGAATGAGACCCTGAAGAGAAGGGTTATTCGAAGTCGTAGAAATACAAGAACGTGCATTAAACGATGCATGGATGTAACGGAAGCAAGAGGGGTATGTAAGGATAGGGATGTATGGAGAGCAATTGTTTGTAAGAAGAAGAGTAATGCCTGAAACGAAAGATTTTGGATACTAACAGGCCCGCGTGGAGAGATTTTTTTAGTGGATTGTTATAATTATTTTCGTTTTCATGATGGCTTTGCAAAGCTCTTTACCTGGGTTGATTGCTAGATAGATTCATCAAGCGACTAGTGACGGAGCGACGTTGTGAGATTGATCTCAAACCTACTCCCTCTCCTCCTAAACATGCCGTACCCAAATTCGCCATACAAATTCCTTGATTCCCAGTAGTAAAACGAGACCAGAACCGAACGACTTACACTTACCCCGAAAGGGATTTGACTCAATGGTATGATAATAAAAAATTATAAGACCTACTAATTAATTGATGGAACGAAGTTTCCTGTGTGAAGTTCAATCATAATTATACAAGCCATCTCGTCCGAATAGATCACAAAGTAGTACCGTTGTATCTGCATGGATCACGTCACAATTTTCAAATACCAAGGAAAAAACTTTTCCCTGGCTACCTATATAACTTCGCGAGTCAGGTTAGTCATTACGTTCAAAGAAATAACAATATCGTGACTCACTTATCTTAGGGAGAAAACGGCTTGTCCTCGGAGGTATGTCATAGGGTAGGGTGGGATTGATCTATTCGAATGTGACGACTTGTATAATTATGATTGAACTTCACACAGGTAAGTTCATTTGATCAATTAATTATACTACGCCGTCTCGTCCTCTAGATCACAAAGTAGATGTTTAAAGAATACCTCAGTGAGTTGCATCTTTACTAACGCCTTTATTCAGGACTTATAACGAAGAAAAAGAAAAATCAATACACTGAAGCTTGCCTTATTATTTCGACATTAAGTTCCTTCCTAAGAGCTGCTGAAGTGGCCGCATGGCGAGTGCTGTGGCTTGAAAAAATGGACGGGTCAATCCCGCTCTGTGACAATCCCATTTCAATCCATCGGCTCAACGTTTGACTAGTAACCACCTTAAATGGTTTTCTGAATGTAATGAAAAGATAGTCATCCTGGACTCCTCTTATATTCTTTGTCGCCTCTGACTAAGCTACTAGTACAGAAGCAACGCAAATCTTTGGCTGATCTATAAAATAAGGGATTGATAACAATGGCTGGAACTTATTTGGGGCGGAAGTTTTAATATTCTCTGGAGTCTTAATTAAGATTTTACTAGGACGCAGGATAATATTGAAAATACTGATTTTACTCAAGGTTTGTACTCTTTGTGCAGATACAAGAGCTAACCGAACTGCCAATTTCATGGATAACTTAGGTAATGATAAATTCGTATTTGGGTACCACGAACTTGAAGAATTTAATACCGGAATAGGATCCCACGTGTACTCATTCTTATGTGCTGAGGGCTTTGGTTTAGATAACTCTCTCAAAATGTCTCTTAACTGTATCATTATCACCCAATTCGAAGGAAACTATCAGCGCAATCGCTGATCTACAAGTATTAAGAGATCCGTAAGTCATTCCTTGATCTACAAGCGTAGTTAAAAACTCGAGCACTGACGAAATGCTTGGGTCAAACGGATCAATGGACTCTTCTGCACAGAACAACCACCAAGTCTTGAGTGCTGAGTTATACTGCTTAAGGGTTGATTCGGCCAGTGAAGCTTCTATCACAGCGAGCCCTTTTTCTGGAACATCCCTTAGTGAGAAGGCTTTCCTGATAGCCTACCTGCAACCTAGGTAAGGCAGGCTGAGAGCGGATGAGGTTCCCTGAAAAGTGAAATCAACAAATCATGTGACGGGTGAAATACTAACATCTCCCCGATTCATAATATCTTAAACAGGGGAAACCATACTTAAGTGGGCCAATAGGGAACAACAATAATACACTCTGCTTCGTCAACCATTATTTTTTTGATGACCCGCAAAATCACACTGAACGGAGGAAAGGCATAGAAAAAATACTCCTTCCAAAAGACAGAAAATGCGTCTATTGCAATGGAATTCGGATCTCTTTGCCAAGATGTATATTTTTCACATTTAACATTGTTTTACGATGCGAATAAATCTATATCATGCTCTTTCCAGTACTTTTTGATTCTTCTGAAGTACTTCATACCCAGTTCCCATTCGGTACCTATAGAACGAATTCTGGATTCGATATCTGCTTTGATGTTCTTCTTGGAACTAATATACGAAGCAAAGATCCAGATATTCCTTTGCTCACACCAATGCCAGATTTGCTTCGTTATTCCGTGCAAATGTGGGTAATCAACTCCGCCCATTCTGTTAATAGATGCAACGGCAGTTGTATTATCAATCCGTAAGAGCATCTCACAATCCTTATAATTATTGGCAAAACACTTTAACCCATAAAAAGCCGCTACTAACTCTAGATAGTTGATGTGAAAGGAGCTTTTCATCTCAATCCACCATCCATGAGTCCTTTGAGCATTGCAGAAAGCACTCCAGCCGGTAGTAGATGCATCTGAAAAGATTTATGAATAATAATGATATTGCCTAATAGATTGGTATGCGTGCATGATGTTATTTTGCCACCAGGCAAAATCCTCAGGGAGAATCTCAGGAAGCCTAATATCATCATCGTAATTTCCATGAGAATTTCCAAGCCAGAGGAACATTTCTCTTTCGAAAATTTTTGTGTATAGAAGGCCGTACCCTACTGCAGGACAAATTGATACTAATAATTACAAAAAACTACTAAATTCTCTAATACCACATTTTTCTTTTTTTTTAAGTTTAACGATCAACTCAGATATTTTAGAATGTTTCGTATCAGGTAGCTCAACGCACATACGCTATTGAAGTAAAATTCTAGGAATTTGCATCTGTGACTGGGAATCAATTGAAATTTCTCAAGTTCAAGAATGAAACCTAGACTCTCAAGAAGTTTACATGTAATTATTACATTAGACGTAAACATTGATTAAGAGTTGTCCATAATGAAAACATCATCAAGGTAAACTACTAAAGTAACATCTTTCAATCGCCAAAATTGAGCCACAGGTTTAATGATTTTCTTAAAAACAAATGGGGCTGTACAAAATTGATCATGACAAGCTTGATACTTGACTATAGCTCCTTTTTTCACGAGCAGTGTGACAGCACTCTTCATATCCATCAATTTCCTTCCTGACAACGTGAGAAGATTTCAGTTGGACAGGTTTATGTTTGAACTTCAACCTATATACCTTTACCCACTCAAGAACAGTTACGTCTGAAGTGATTTTTCCTCACCCATCGAAAAAACATTGTAGTCGACCAGAAACTGTACTTACGCTTACTGTTTTGGTCGATACGACCTTTTGGGTTGTGACTTCTGTCCATTCTGGTTCCATTGATTCTGATTGCTCTGATTCCATTGATTCTGCTCACCCTGAGAATATGATTGGTATTGCTTCTGGGATGGGTCTTTCGAGTTTAAAGATCTCGTGTTCTTGGGTCCAGCAGCAACTGGCCCAGGCTTGCGTTAAAGAGACTTTGGAGCCTCATGTGTAACTTTAATGTTTAGTCTTACCTTTTTTCAGATGCCTTTGCAGCATTAACACGTTTACCAAAATCCTCCCCATAGAGAAGCTTATCTACTAGACAATTCTCCGCCAACGCTAATCCTTTCGGAACTTTTTCAAACGGAGGAGTAAGCAAGGATCTCCTGGACAATGACATAGAATGATGTAAATCACACACGATTCGCACTGCATTTCTTAGCTTCCGAACATTCAACTTATCATCTGGATCTTCAGAGAACAATAATTTATCTAAGACTGATCCAGTTGCTGATATCGCCGCGCCCAAATGATTCTGCGCTAGCACTTGATAATTGTCCTTCCTGATTTCCTTATTGTCCATCGTGGCCAAAATCTCAGGATTCATTTTTGGAGCTTGTATAAACTGACAGTTTTCGATTGGAGGATAGGTAGTCAGCAGTTATTGACGTACCTCTTTCTTACAAACTCGTTGGAGAATATTAGTCTATCTTTCTGCAAGAACGGTATGAACCTTAGGAGACACATTCACAGAGCCAATAACGTCATCGCTCAACAACTTTAGCACTTCATCTGAAGGAATTGGATCAACGGTCTTGTCCGCTGAAACGTTGACACCATCGGTCTGTTTACCTGAATCATCATTCAAGGTTGAGTTTCCATCCGCTGTCTCAGTAAAAGTAGGAGGCTGACCTGCCGGGCCTAGCTCAACTACTTTATCGGCAGAACCATCTGTTGGTATTACAGGGATCTCATTATCTAGTGAGGGTGAAAAGGCCCTAAGCTCATTGGAAAAGTGATTTTTCGTGAACTACGCGTTTGCGCATTCAAAGGCGTTATGTACAAAACTTTTCCACTTGTTGAGTCTCTTGGATCTCGATCGTGCAGCAAAGTCTCGCCAAAATCTCTATACTCGACCTGCATAGAACTTCGATTCGCAGAGTATTTCTCCTCTCGTCGATCGTAGTCATCAAAATATGACTCACTTCTCGAGCGATGACCGCGCTTAGTTCGGTCCCTCTCACGTGAATAGGATCCTGAACGACAAGCATGGCGATGGTGGAAGTATATCCAAAACTCCTTTGAGGAGATCAGGTAAGCCGTTCAGGAAAATCGAAACTCTAAAGTTTATGTATACTTTAATTCTGTTAATGGAGGCCAGACTCGAGTTGTAAGGCTATTCTTCAACAGAAACGCCTCACTGTTTCTCATGAAATCGACTAAAATTTATAAGCAATGTCTCTCTGTGATGATACTTCATTAACCAACTGGGAATGTTCATAAATTCAATAGTTTTTTATGAAACGAGGTTAAAATTATGAACAATGTTCAGTAAATTCTCAATTTATAGGAATTTGAAAAATTGTAAACATTTCCTGCGGGATAATAAGCTATCATAATAGAGAGACATAGTTCGAAAGTTTTATTTCATTCCATAAAAACAATAACGTGTTATTGTTGAAGAAAGGCTTTAGATTAGTATGTTTATTATATTTGTTTGAAAAATCATAGATTGTTATCTAACAGGAAAGTATCACAATTGAGGCCCATCGATTATACACTTTTAACTGATTATGCTGAAGAAATGAAATCCATCTATTAAAACATGGCCAAATTATGCGTTTTTCTATTAATGTTTTAAACAATTAAAGTTTGTCAGTAATTAATAAAATAAAGCGACATAGTGCTACTGGTAAGGTATAAGGAATCGATTGCTCTGAAAAAACAAATTAATATATGGAAAAAGAGAGAAGAAATTTATTTACTTAACTAATTTTTTTAAACAAAAACAAATTATTGATAAATATCTAAGTATCATAGCAAGAGGTATTTTTGAGGTATTTGTAGTTGAATTGACGAAAGAAATTCTGCGTAATGAAAAATGACGGTATTATGAATTTGTTTGATAATGTAGTTTAAACTAATAACACTTATTGTCCTTACATCAAAGAATCGCATGAAGAGGCTATAATCAAGATATGCATTGTCGATTCTGTTAAAAAACGAAACAAACCTATTTGAAAATGACGAATTCATGCATCTGTTTAAAAAAATAGTTTTAATTATTAACAAATGTTCTTCATTTCCTATAAGTTATATCGAAATATTTTTCTCACACTTCCACTCGAAAGTATGCATTCGCAGTAGTTAAATATCGTTTCAACTCAAAAACTAGCTTTTGTTGACTCATTTACTTATAACAATTGTAAAGAATTTTTTGTGTATCTGATACTGCGGGACGTCATTTATAATAGGTTTTTGCACTAATTTTATGAATTTTCGACTAAATTGGATAACTTGCCCTATTTTCAAAAAACTGTATAAAATATACTTAATAATGCACCATACACAAGTCAATTTTCACTGTAATCGCGATTGCTTTGTATGAATTAAGAAAAAATCTATTCTGTCTATTTGAGAACATTTCTTCATTTCAAAGTTGAATTACGACTACGCAAACTCCATGTAAAGCAATTGTATCACCGACTGTCATCATTCTCCAAATATTCAATTTCTCAAAAACCTCTTTATTTCACTAACTTTTTTTTGAGAAAAAAATCTTCCCTGGAAAAATATTTAAAAATATTTGAGATGACAGACTTTCCTTTCTTAATGAGTAAGTAATTATACAAACAAAAATACATGTATGAATATAAATAATGGATTCATGAAGTGCTCTCTTCAACACACATTCTGCAGATTGATTATTCACAAATTATTGAAATTAAATAAATTTGATAAACTGTATTCTGTATATTACCTTAAACTAGCAATATTTTATGCGCGCTACAGTGCGTGGAAAACATTGCATTGCTGATTAATAGTATACAAATATGTATAAAACAAGATTAATTGATTTCGAAAATAAAAAAAAATTAGTTTATTTGGAAAAAAAGAAAATGTAGAATATTATCGAATTAAAAATAATTTCTAAGGCAACAATTTCTTATTCTTGCCAGACTAACTTAGACAGGGGCTTGAAAAATCAGAAAGCTACTTTCAAAATATTCAGTTTTGAATTCTTTTCCGGAATTTTAAATGTATGCAAGATTTTAATCTTGAGCTATTATACAGTGAAATAGTTCAATTCCAATATGCATCAGCACTAAAGTAGTTATTTTTACTGTTTTATTTCGATACTTTTAATTTTGATATCGTGTCGCAAACTGAAAACGTTATTTCAGTTTTTTTATTTGAAATTGGAGTTCTCAATTTTGAAAATATCTTATTGAAAATGTTCACCCTTGAATGCTCCCATTTTGTGTGTAAAATTTTTAGAGTTTCATTTTTGATCCGCCAAATTTTCATTGATCTAAGTATAAAACACTTAGTTGTGTTCAAATAAATGAAAACTTTCAATGTTTACGTTTCGAAAGCTGTGAAATTTACACTTAGAAGGCTGTAGATTTTATATAGTACCATTTCTCAGTACTTCACATTTCGAAATTTCTAACTTTAAACACTCTCAATCGAAAATGGTCCACTCGTAAATTGTAAAATTGATTATTTTCAGTTATAAAAGCTTACTACCAAAATTCTTCAAATTTTTAAGCCCAAGAATAAAAATTCCTTCATTTTTATAGCTGCTAAGTCATTGAAAGTGTACAATTTCAAGCATTCCTCATTCACAGGTTGTTTATTTTCGGAGGCTTTAAATTGGTCTTCATTCAATTTTCCAAAGCTTCAATTCAGAAATGTTTAATTTCAAATGTTAATTCAAGCTGAAAAGCACGATTTCAATCTTACGTTCTCTATTTTGGATAATTTAAATTTTAAAGTTAAATTTCAAATATTTATCAACATTGAATTAATTATTTCTGATTTTTCCTACCGACACTTTCAATTTTAGTATTATATTGCAAACTTCAAACTTTATTTCAGTTTTATAGATTAGGAATTGCAAATTTGATTGATAAAATGTTTGGAAAAACTTCACCTTCACACTTTCCAGTTTTCCGTGTACAATTTTCAAAGTTTCATTTTGAGCCTGCAAAATTTTGATTGCCCCGAATATAAAACTTTCAGATTTAAAAAAGGAAATGAAAATGTTTAATTGTTACGTTTGAAAAATTGTTCCTTTCAAAATTTTAAGAATATGAATTTGATACTGTATAATTTATTGCATCTGAAGTAGTTTAATATCGTTGTTTATTAAAAAATAAAATTTTATTGGCTCATTTGTTTATAACAATTGTAAGGAATTTTGATGTATCTGAGACTGCTGGACATCATTTTTTGAAAGCTATCGCACTAATTCTGTGTACTCTCAATTCAATTGAATAACTTTTCACAAAATGACTCCTTCAAAAAAAAAAAGGATTTTCATTCTTGAATCAATAAAATATGAAGAAACTTTTTCAGAAATATGCTCTGACTGCATTGTTAAAAACTTTATATTCCTCAATTTAAAAAAGAAAACATTCAGGGCGGTCGAACAATTTCGGCTGAAATTCAATTTGTCCAGGGGTACTACAGGCACTCGGAAAGTTGTGTCCCGTTCGTTTTATATTGGTCGTAGCTAAATGAATATTTCACCATGCAAAAGATCGTGAAAAATTAGAGTTGGTATCAAAATTGGGACCTAAGCCAATTTCCTGTGACCAGTACTTTCCGAGCAAGCAGTAAGAAAACATCCGAAAATGGTGACCCAGACAAAAACCGAATATTGCATCATTATCCTTTTCAATATTTTACGCAATTTAAGTACAGAACAGTGTTTCGGAAGAGTGATTCCTGTTTTGAGGGAACATTGCTCTTCCCTGAAGACTATAACGCAATGGTAGAAGCAATTTAAAGGTGATGATTTTAGTGCGAAGGACGACCCGCGCTCCGGTCGGCCAGCAGAAGCAATGACTTTAGAAAACGTAGCTGCTGTAGAGAAACTCCTAAACGAATATAGGCGTGTCACCTACCGACAGATTTAGAAACTAGTGCTGATTAGTGCATAATCTGTTCATGACATTCTGCTCAAGCACCTAGAAGTAAGGATGGTTTGTTTGCTCTGGGTGCCCCACTCATTGATGGATGAGCAGAAGCACAATAAGGTGAAATGGTGCAAAAAATGATTAAACCCTCTGAGTCCGGGACGTCCTGAATGTTGGCAGCATTATAAAGGACGATGAGACTTGGCTGTAGTACTATGACGTACCAACAAAATCTCAGAGCAACGTGTGGAAGGCCCTTCGAATACGAAAAAACTCACGGTGGAGGTCCGAAAGTCACGTTCGACAAAGGAACACATACAGGTAATTGACGCAATATTTGGAAAACGTGGTATTGTTTAAAAAATCTTATGAGAAAAACAAAGCACGGTCAATATTTAGGAATTTTTTATTTATTTAAACTAGCAGTAAGAGAGTAACTGCACTGGATAGTGGTACGATCCAACTTTTATTATTATACGAATCCCTAATTCAAGATGACATATAATTTATTCATCAGAATAAAGAAATTCAGTAGAAAAGAACGTTCTTATTATATTTGCTATGTTTTCGGATAAGTGTACTGTACGAAATTTAGGGTTCAAACATGGTCCAACAGAGATGAATTCAGCAATGATGCAGATTACAGTGTCGATTTCTGGACGAGTCTTGTTTATACACAATTATTCGATCAGGTTGATTTATTTACAAACAAACAGTTGCACTTTTCTGTTTCTGAGAGGGTTCATTATACTTTGCAAGCCTTATACATATACATATATACATATACCACGATCTGTTACCATTTGGTTCCGTTCGGTTCTTTTGGAATCGAATTGGAGGGTCTATGACAATGCCACCGGACGCGTCCTCGGGCTATGGAAAGAGAGCCACTGTATCAAGAATTTCTACTGAATATGGTTACAAGAGTTAGTAAGCCTTCGCGGACAATTGTCCAGGGATCGTCCCGAAAGAAAAGCCCCCAATCTAAGGCGTGAACAACCATGCCGAAAGCTGAATGGCACCCGGGTGAGCTGTCCTCAAACAGTGTCAGTGGGAAATCGGGCGTCCTTCTAGAGTATGCAGCCTTCCCCTTGCATGAGGGGCTCTGCAAGTGTGGACTAACCTTTTCCCTAGCTTCTCGTGGTAACAACTATGACACCACCAAACTCAGTTGTAAATGCTGTTCAAAATGATCGAACGCTCAGAGCACCCAATAATGGATTAGGAAACCGTGCTGATCGCCCTAGAGTTTAAGGTGCTGCAAATAATTTGGATAAAAATACGATGACGGGTCGGCGAGTAGGCCGGCGTTTTAAGATGGATCGACTCAGAGA
>JAUMHM010102632.1:0-23068 GCA_032362435.1 Melikaiella ostensackeni
CACGAGAGAATTTGAACCTTTTTATATAAATGGATCGAGATCTCCATATACAACACCAATAGACACTATGTGCAAGAAGTATAATTCTATGTACTCTACTCAACAAAATTTTGATATATTCCATCAATCTTTGCACTCTTTCTTAAGTAGTGTTAATAATTACATTCAGCAACGATAATTTAGTTCAAATTTTTGAATTATCACCATGGAACTCTTTATATCTCCCAACTCATCATAACCGATATCTTGGAAATGTTGATTTGTAAAAGATACGCTATATACATATATGTTTGATTTATCATATAAATAATATGTTTATGATAGGTATAATAATCTACATTTGTAAAATTATAATCCTGTAATTGGTCTTCGGATTGTAGAATTTATTCAATAAAAATGAAAATGAAAATGAAGTGAAAATATTAACGCTTGAGAAGAAATTAATTCTTCAAAGAACATTAGGAATATTTATTTAAATTCATATGTTTACTCATAGTATTTTTCGTTTTCAAGGTCTAAATGCACATAATTTTAAGATGGTACAATGTCTAATAATTTTTTTCTGGAAATATGAAACAGCTAACGAGCAAATGTGAAGTAACAATAAAAAGCTTGAACTTTATTGCGATTTTTTACGTTGTTTTTTCACTGATATAAGAACTCAGTAAAATCATCGTATTTCAACTTTGGAATGAAGAAATATTCCTGAAAAAATTATAATTCTTTTTTGAATTCTTAATAATTATTCACTTTTACTTTTTTATGGTGATCAACTGCATTAAAAAAATACTTTATTCTTTGTATGTAACGGCGCCATTATAAAAATATTTTTCTGAGACCTCTTCTCCTTTTATTTGTTATTTAAAGCAGCTCTTAAATTTTTAATTCCAAGTTTTTGTCATTAAAAATGATCACAGTAAAACACTAAACATTTAGTGATTCAAAAGTAGAAGCATCTTTTGATATAGAATTTTTCAATATAAGGACAAAAAATAGGATGTATCAGCGTAAATTTAATTATTCGCAGCCATTTCATTTCATTGTAATTTTATGAATGATGCTTTAAGGTTTATGATTAAAATGAGTTTCCAAAATATTGAAAATTCAGGGAGTTGCAAGATCTAAAATTTTGAGACCCAACTTTTTGGAAAACCCCGTATCTTTTAAATCGCTGATTGAAATTTAATAAAGTTTGCAGGTGTAGCGTATAATTTGAAGGCTTCTTCATTCAGGGGTTCAAAAAATCCAGAAATAATTTTTGATTGAATTTTTTGTTCATATGCATATTTTTCCTTTTTTTTATTTTTTTTCCTTTTTCTTCTATCATTTTGTGAAAAAAAGTTTCCTACGCTCAGTATCTCTCAAATTTGATACGCAGGGGTGTGTCGAAGCAAAATGTGTTCGATAAGTAATATTATTTGTTATAAACAAAATATCAAATAGTGTACATTATGGACTGTTCCTTTTCAAAGTAATATTTTGGCGATCAAATCACTTGCTTTTATCGTCAAGGTGATACTTTGTAATGATACTATTGGTAATTTCATAAAGAGATTATATCGACAAATTAAATTGAAAAAATCTGCCCGCTTCGCGGGCACATTCTCGTCGCGCGCTTCGCGCTCGCTGTTATATATTCTCCATGTACAAATTACTAAATTTATTTTTGATTTCAAATGAGAAAGGAAATTCATTTACTTAAGGCTCTATCGGCCATAAGGAATACATTCTCATCATAATATTCGCGCTTTGCGCTCGATTTTCTGCACTCACCGTGTAATTTGTACAAATAAATAGTTAAAAAGATGATTAAAAAATTATCTTAATGATTTAAGATTGGTCCTATAAAGAAATGTTTAACATCAATTTTATTTGACCTTTTAAAAGCACAAATTCTACTTTTTCGACAACTTTTTTCTTATCTCGCGTCATTTGGCTCAAAAATTAAAATAAAAATATTCCAATACTATTTTCTATAATTGAGAAACAAACTATGACTCCTACCAAAAAATGTGTAGAAACAAGTTTACAGGTCTTCGTGAAAAGAACAATTTTGATACCTCAACTTTCTTTCGTATTCCGCATTATTTGGCTCAAAATTTGAATTTTCGATTTTTCGAGAAAATTCAAAAAATTGTTATGAAAATCTTGTAGGGCTTTCGAAAAAAAACGTTTTTCTTTTCTTGACTTTTTTTCATATCGTGCATTGTTTGGCTTAAAATTTTCATTTTCGTTTCTTTGTTTAAATTTTGTAAATGCTGTTACTCTCACAATTTTCTTTTTATCGAAAAAAGTCATGAAGATAAATTGTTCGACTTTCTGAGTACTACGAAGATCCGCACATAGAATTTGTAAATTTGAAAGAAGTGGTTTTAAAAATTTTTTAAATGCTCTGACTTTTTGAATTTCTGTCTGGAATGGCCGGCTAACGAACTTAGCCTTCGTTTTAGGACTTCAAAAGAGTATACCAAAGTCTAATTCAATCGGTTGATTCTTTCGAAGGCTATCGTGCTCACAAACTAAAAATCTACAGACACACAGACAGACAGATAGACAGATAGATAGGCAGACAGGCAAGCTGGCAGACAGACAGGCACATTCGTAAAAACATGTTTTTCGGATTCAGGGAGTCTTAAAACGTGGACATTTGCCCAAAACAGGGGGGGAGGGCGGTCACATTTTACACAAATCTAATTCATTCATTGATGAGAATGTAAAAAGGGACCTCTAGTTGATTTATGTGAGAGGGAATTTAGAGAAATAATTTATGTCAGAAGGAAAAAGAGTGATTTCTTATATAATCCTAATAATTTTTTTTATTACCATTAGGATTATAGAAAAAGGCGATGTTAATTATCGCTCGTGCTGTTTTATTATTATTAAGCTTCTTCGAATGCAAATATTGTGGTAGTAATCCATTTGAATTTTAATAAACTTCCTTGAAGAAATTAATAAGAATTCAATTTTCCTAAATTAGTAAATTATAAAAAGCATGGATTCAAAAACAATTATTTTGAAAGATCATATATTTTAAGTTTATACAGTAAGGTGATTTAAAAACCCTACCCTTTTTATTCAATTATTCAATTACCCTCTCAGTGATATTCTTTTATTTTATGAACAAAAAATGAGAAATAAGATAACAAGTATTATTTTCTGTTAACATTTAATGGTTTACAATGGTGAAGGATATTCAAATTATTCAGGTCATTTAGTTGCACAAAGGCGGGTGTCTGCAATGCTTTGGATCTCTGGAAAGCAAATTCTGCAGGAGGATTTTGGAGCTCGATTTGGAAATGATTTTTTTTGTACCAAATCAAAATTCGTATCTTAAATCACATTCCAGGCTTAGATAAATATCATAAAGACATGAATTTATTTAGGTATGTGTCTTTTGTACAGTAAACCCCAAGAAGGAATTCTATATTCAAACTGGATTAAAACGCTGCAGCACATTTATCCAGTCAAAAATAAAACTTATCTGGCGAAAGATAAAAATTTATCTGACAAAAATTTTTATGTCACATTCATGACATTTGTCAAGCGACACTTGGACGTCAAACTATAACCTATTAAGAAAATCCTGGGGGAAATATTCGTGTAACTTTCGGACACGATAGCCAGGAGAATTCCGGGAGGATTCTCAAATCTCTCTAGGAAATCTGTGAGTCAGGCAAGTGATCCTCGCGGATTTCTTCGTGCAAATTCTGTCCGAAAATTACACGAGTACTCCACCCAGGACTTTTTCAATAAGTTCATGGTTATATATATAACTACATATTTTATTTTTACAAATATTTGTGGACACAATTCACCTTTAAATTTTGTAATTTAGTTAAATGTGTTTCTATGAATCCTATAATATCTCGAAAAACCTTGAAATCCAGTTTGAAAAAATATTCTTCATATGGAAAATTTGATATACTTTTTCAGAATGTTCGTGTGAAGTTTTCCATGGGCTTACTAAAATTTAAAAGTATTTTTTTGGCGTCACAAACTATTTAAATATTGAAAATTTATTTAATGCTATGGCCACATTAATGAATTTGAAACGAGCAATTCATTCCGTTGTAATTGTTTAAATTGTTTAATGGTTTAAATTATACTTATAAAAAAATAAGCTATAAAATCGAAGTTTTTTGCTGAGACATGAATCAGTTCCATTAGATTCTTCTAACTTTACTTTTTTCACTCTGAAAATTTTTCAGAAAACTTATTTTCCACGCAATATCGCATAATTAAGTTTCCTGGATGCTATGACATACTTACATTTCAGCTATTATAAATTGTTTGAAAAATAAATGCCGAGCGAAAACAAAAACTTTGACTTTTCTTATTGATTCATTCAAGGTATCATATGATAATTCAGAAAATATAATTCATTCGCGACATTCTGAGAAAAATTAATCAACTGATAATTGAAATGTGAAAGAATCTAAGAATCAGGTGAGAGTAATGGAGTTTTTTGAAAAATTAGCGTAAATTCATTCGTGATAATCTGAGAAAATAAATTGTTTAAATAATCAGCAGAAAGTTCCAAGAAGTAAGAATTCTGAACTTCTCAAAAAATTAGAAAAAACGGCGATTTTCTAGCTTATTTCTGCCAATGTTGGATTTGAACGATAAATTATTTAATCAATAAAAAAATAACTAATTCGAAAAAATATTCACTCTTTACTAGGATATCCCAGAAAAAGATAAATGATAGAAGATTTAAGACTTGAAAATTATATTTTAAAATTCTTTGAACTGAAAATTTATGTCTAAAAATGAAGATTTGAAAAAGAAAATTTGTGAAGTGAATTACGCATTGTGAACTGAATGATTTTGAAATTGAAAAAGTTAACAATTGAACTTAACATTGAAATAAAAGTTAAAATCGAACTTATTTTAAATTGCATTATATTATGTGATATGAAACTTGTTGTATTTCGAGTGGTTGGATAGATTTTTCTTCTTAAAATTTGTAAAATTCCTGGTCAACAAATCAGTTCCCTGCAATTTTCCAGTTTTTTCTGGCGTCGAAAAATTCGCGGTCCTTTCCCGGTCCAACGGCCGCCCTATTTTTTTCTAAGGTTTTCGTTTTATACACGTTCTTACGACCTTTTTGAAATTGAAAATAAATATAACATACCATAATAAATAAAATGAGGCTTTGAATCTTGCGTCTCTTAAATTTCATTCTTCAAGAACAGAAATATTTTATTTAATTATTTAGTATTAAAAACAAATAAAAATGCTGTTACGTATTTTTCCATACAAAAAAGGAATTGTTTTCAAAATCCTGTAAAAAAAAGTGAAGTAATTTTTTCCTTTTTCTAAATCTGTTTTTATCATTTTCTCGTGACTTTTTTGATATTCAAATTTCAATTATGTGAATAGTTGAAAAAACTGCACGTCATTATTTGAATTCTTAAATTATATGCTGAAAGGTTTATCAAAGAGAAAAAATTTTTAAATTTTGTTAAGAGCACATGAGTCACGAGATATTTAAAAATTCAATTTCACTTAATTTTTTAAATTGGCGCCTGATTGCTGCGCTTCGCAGGCGATGCTGCACACTTCACGCTAGTGACGCGGAAGTTGATAGAGGTTAAAGAGTTTGCTGCCACATGGCTGTACCCATCTTTAAAAGTCGTAAAAGTCTTTAACATTTGTCTGCTTATCTCATCAATTCTCAATTTTTGATGTATGTATAGCAATGCGAACATATGTAAGGAGTTTGTAAGATTGAATGCATCGTGTATTTTGATACTGAAAAAGAGTTGTGAAGTTCAAAAGTTTGAGTTATTACTAATTAAAATAACTTTAAAAGTCAGTTTTGGAGTATTACGTATTTCAAAAGTGTAAATGTAAGGCTATGAAAACGTGTTAATTCTGAATAATATTTGAACGTTCGAGATTTGTATGCGATGTAGGATTACATATGCGTTTATGATCTACAGGACCATCCATACATGTGTGCATGCACTTGAATTTTGGAGAAGTCTACGAACAAATTCTTACACTATAGATTTACTTATGCTAAATAAGATTTATATATTATTAGAAAAGTATTAATATCACATAAATCTGATCTAGTACAATTAAATCAATGAATATAATAACACCGAATATACTCGCGTTTTACCTGCATGCGGGTGGCTCACACGAAGTGCGACCAATGTATGTAGCACTTGAGAATTATGATACGAGCTGTGACTTCGAAAAAAATGCAATTTTCGCAATCGCTGAGTTATTAGTAGATAATCGAGCAGCAATCAATCCTAGCAACATTTATTCTTCAACTTCACTTCAGCATGTTTTACTGGAAGGTCGAGACATGACGATGATTCAATTACTCTTGAAAACAAAATTTATCCAACATAACATCAACGAATCTGTTTCAGTTGAAAGCGACGTTTCCGAGCATGCAAATAATGTGGTTGCGTTATTGCTGAATCATAAAGGCTTTCATATTATCACAAGAAAGAATTTTCTCCCATTGTTTTACTTTTTTCTCAAAAATGGAGCCAAAATATTACATAATATGATTTTGAAAGACAAGAACATCTCTAATGAACCTACTGATGATCTGATCTCAGACTCTTTCACACTGATCTATAATATGGGAAAGTTATGAGGAGGCACTTTGTGTTCAGATTACGTGCTTCTCTTGATCATTTAGATTTTATTGGAAGGTCAGCATTTCACATTGCTATTGAGCATTCTTCACCTGACACAGAATTCGGAAATGTTTTTGAGGTGATACTTATTTCAACTGTTTCTCCATATTTGCACAAAATATTTCTAAACTTCTGGGTCCGAATAATAATATTCAAGGACATCTTTAAAGCATTAAACAAGTAAATTTTAAAATTGAGGCGAGAATGAAGGTAGCAGAAGTGATTATGAGTCCTAATGACAATATTGTCGGCGCGGCGGGGACGAGAACGGCTACCTCGGTCTGTGATACTGAAACTAATTTATTTGCTTGCCTTCTCCAACAATAGGCTCTGTCTTCCAAGGACCTTGGGTAGCAGTCTAATATAGAGCTGATTTTTTTTTTGAAATCTTTTTGAAATCATTTTTTGAAATCATTCTTGAAATCTGGTATACATCTTCCATGAAATTTCTTCGATTCGCTCCAAATATTTGCTATCCTTTGAAATCTGTTGAATTCGTATTAAAATATCGTAAATCCCTTAAAATTTTTTTAATCATATTGAAGTTCCTTGAAATCCTTTGGATTTCTTAGATATCATACATAATCTCTTGAAATCCCTCTAAAATGATTGAGCTCCGTGGAAATTACTTAAAATCCTTAACAAACTAATGTCAAAATCCCTTCAAATTCTTTGAGATTACGTAAAATCTTTTGAAATCCTGGAAATCGCTTGAAATATTCAAATGATCCAGTGAAAATCTCATATACTCCCTTAAAATCTAAAAAAAATGGTTGAAGTCCTTGAAATCCCTTAAAATATTCAAAAATCCATTATAATCTTTGAAAAGCTACTAAGATTTCTCGAAATCCCATAAGGTCTTCTATGATATTCGGGAATCCTTTAAAATTCCGTTAATTCTGTTAAAATCCTTGTAATCCCTTGAAATTTTCAAAATACCATAAGAATCCCATATAATCCTTCGAAATCCGTAGAGATCCCTTGAAACCTCTCAAATTAGTTAAAATCCTTGAAATGTTTCGAGATATTACATGATCCCTTGAAGGCTTCGAAATTCCTTTAAAATTAATGGAAATCTTCCAAATCCGTGAGAATCTTTCCGAGTCTTTTGAAACCCCATGAAATATTTGCAAATCATTTAAAATCTTTGAGAAGCTATTAAAATTGCTCGGAATCCCTTGAAATTTTTTTAAAATCCTTCGAAATTCCGTTACATATTTTAAAATCCTTGCAATCGCTTGAATTCTTGAAAATCGCGTAAAAAACCCATATAATCCTTGATATTCCCTGAAATACTTTGAAATATTATGAGATTTCTTAACATCCTTGAAATCCCTTCAAAATTCTTTGAAATTTCTAAAATCCGTGGAAATCTTTCCGAATCATTTGTAATATCTCTTTTAAGATTTTAAGGTCCATTAAAATTGTTTGAAAGCCAATAAAATTCCTCGAAGTCTCTTAAAATCCTTTATAATATTCGAAAATTCTTTAAAATTCCATTGAATCTCTTCAAATATCTTAAGATCCTTTGAAACCTCTTGAAATACTTTCAAATTACTGGAAATATTTCAAATCTTTTTAAATCTCTTGAAATCTTTTGAAATCTCTTCACAGTGAAAGGCATTGATGTATTGTTGATACATTTTACGTATTTAACGGACGTTCCCTTAGTGGATTTTCACTATCAAATTTATGAATATTTCGACTACATGAATTAGTAGTTTTCTTCTAATCGTTATATTGATCGACTTCCATTTGAGTTAGTGTGAATTAATAATTTAGATTTGGAGAGTAAAGTTAGGATAAACAAAAGCTTGGGGTTCTTTTGAGGTCCAAAATAGATGAATTTTTTACATAATCTCTCTATTTTTGGCATTAATTCTTTCGATATTCTAATAATATTCATTCTTATATTAATTCTCCTTCAGTATTTTTTTTTGAAATGTAACGTTAAAGGATCCAGAAATTCGTCCACAGAGTAGAAGGGAATAATAATTTTGTACTTTCTGATGTAATTCAATAAAAATTAATTCAAATGTTTTATCGAATATAGGATTATAACACAGATACATGAAAAGTGTCATGAAACTTGTTTTTCACCATTCCGAATTTATTTTTTGTTTAACTTCCACATCATTATGTCGTATTTCAAGGACGCGACCCAATTAAAAATGTTTGAAATACAAATATTTCAACACAGTAATAATCCTCTCTCACTTTACAATATTAAATAAAGAATAAAGGAACGTTCAAATATTACGTAACGTTAAGCGGAGAGGAGGTCCAATTTTTATTGAACCCATGTTAAAGTTACATACACTTACTGTAGAAGAAGCGTTATGAAGGGAGGAGGAGGTAGAATTAGTCAAAAAAACGTCACGTAATAAGTAAACGCTCCCTAATGAGATAGTAAAACTGCGGATAGATAAGTTAGTGAGCAAATTAATAGAAAACTATATTTGAAAAGACTCATAATTCTTCTCTATAGAAAAATGAAGCTCGTCCTTGGTACTCTCATCGTGGTTTTAATTAATTATCTTTCCAAGTATAATACAAATAGACGAATTTAAATTATAAATGTTATATTTTTTGAATTTCTTCAATTTTTGATTTTCAAATAAGATCTACGTACTCAAGAATTAGAAAAAAATGGGTTTTTTCAAGAAGGGCCTGACCGATTGTTCCTTATCTGAGGCATCAATTACTCGGTAGGCATCCCCAAAACGGAATCAGAAAAAAACCGGAATATGCAAGCTTTTCCAGCGGAAATAGGGTCAGAACAGACATTTTTTCTCTCAATCTCGACCAATTAAGAAAATCTTTCTTTACCAAATCACACAAAATGAGGGTGTGAAAATTAAAAATTTTCCATTTTTTTCGCACCATTCTGAACAGCATACTACTGAGAAACACAAAAAATAAAATTCTCTACGCACAGTGGGAGAAATCTAGAAATACCGGCCAAAAATACAATTATCGCTTTTTTTTCCTCTCAAAAATGACAATGCAAACCTTTTGCCTAATGGTGTGAGGTATTCTAAACTCATTTAAACTGATAGGTATTTGAAAATTTCAATACATTTTAATGTATCATTAGAAACGTATTTTTTCTGCAATTTTTGTACTTAATTTTCGATTAAGTTGAAAATACTCCCTAAAAATCAAGAAAGATTCCAATCCTTTTTATCTTCAAGGTTATGTTCACATAGAATGCTTCCAAGTCATTTATGAAGCTGATATATGTAAGAAATACAATCTCATAGAAAATCTCGAGCTTTTTTTTCAGCGTTTCAATCAACGCGAAAATGAAATTTATCCGCCGCATATCCGTTAACTGATGATTTTTATCAATCCACGGATAAACTTGGCTGCGAACACAAAAATGTTCGTCCTAGACTTTTCATAATGAAATTGAAATCTACAATATCCTTATAGACCGTCTGATCTTCAGAAACATCCGTAGGTTTTTCTGATTTTTATATATAATTTTTCCCCAAAATTTGATTTTTTCCCACTGTGTGCAATGAGAAAATTTCCGAAATAGGAAATTGCTAAAAGTATGACATTCTTCACTTTAGGAAATTTCCGAAATTAAGAACTAAAACTTTCCAGTCGCACAAAGTAGGGGAAAACACTCTACAGTAAATTACTATTTACCGAAGCAATATTTAAATTGCTTATCACGTTGAATTTTATAACGTCAAGAGTTTCCTAGTATCGGAGATTTTAGAGTGTCGAATAATTTATAATCGCAAAGCGAGCCATCTGTGCTCGCGCTTTATTTGACATTTCCATGGTCACCCATATACCATCTCGATAAGACTCTGGAAATCTCAAATAGAGCGAGGGCATAGATAAGATGTCAATGCCAATTTCAAACTGAGAGGAAGCGTAGGACTGAAAAATAAATCGGAATTACACGAGTTTATTGTTTTAACAGCAATTTATGAGCAATGGAGTTTTGAAACAGTTTTTAGATTCAAAATCGTCTCATTTTTAATCATAAAAATTTCATTTCTCTATTTTTCAATTTAATTTTAATTTATTCAATGATATACAACAATGGATATTGATTAGGGAGCGTTCATTAATTACGTAAGACTTTTTTTAGGGAGTGGGGCCTGGAAAGTCTTCCGATTCCTTACTGGGGGGTGGGGGTAGGGGTCTAAAGTCCAAACCATTTCTTACGTAAGCTTCCTCTTTCTAATTATTTTTTTAAATATGCTAACTGAAACCAGTTTTGGCTTTTTCATTTTACAATATTATACACATTATATCATTTTTGAAATATTTTTTATTATGTAATATTTCATATTACATGCGTCCGATAAACATAGAATCGATAAATAAACCATTCCTGAAATCTGGTGTACACCTTCCATGAAATCTCTTGGAATCCCTGAAAATATTTTTAATCTCGTCAATTGTTTTGAAAACTTTGTGAATCTTTTAAAATTTCTTGAATCATGCGAAAGTTTCTTGAAATGCTATAAAAATTGTGGAAATCCCTTAAAATTCTTTGAGATTTCGTGAAATCTTTTGTAATCCTTGCAATCGCTTGAAATCTTTAAAATCCCATTAAATTCTTGCAATTGGTCGAAATCCTGGAAACTCCGCGGAATATTTCGAAGTATTACGTGATTCATTGAAATCTTTAAAACCTCTTTAAAATTTATTGAACACATCAAAATTCCTGGAAATCCCGTGTCTTCTTTTGAAATATTTCAAAATCACTTGAAATCCCTCAAAATACTATGAGATTTCGTGAAATCTCTTTGAAATATTCAAAATTTCATAAAAGTTCTTCAAAATCTCTAAAAATCTATCAAATTTGGTTGAAATCCTTGAAATTTCGTTGAATATTTCGAAGTATTGTGAGATCCCTTGAGATCTTTGAAATCCTTTTAGAATTCATTAAAATCATTGAAATTCTCTGAAATATTTCAAAATTTCTTAAAATCCATCGGAATCCCTTAAAATTCTTCAGTATTCCGTGCAATATAATTGAATATTCAAAATTCCATAAAAATCCTACAAAATCCCTAGAAATCTATAAAATTGGTAAAAATCCTCGAACTTCCGTGGAATATTTCAAAATATTACGAGATCCCTTGAAATCTTTCAAATTCTTTTAAAATTCATTTAAAATTTGAAAATCCGTGGTAATCTTTCCGTATCTCTTGAAATCCCTAAAAATATTTGAAAATCCATTAAAATTCTTTTAAATCCTGTGACTACTTCTGAAATATTTCGAAACTTCTTCAAATCCCTTAGAATCTCTTAAAATTCTTCGAGATTCCATGAAATCTTTTGAAATCCCTAAAATCGCCTGAAATATTCAAAACCCCAAAAAAATCCTTCTGAATCTATGAAAATCGATTAAAATCCTTCAAATTCCCTGAAATATTTCGAAGTATGACGAGATTCTTTGAAATCTTTCGAAAACGCTCAAAATTCATTGCAATTTCTAAAATCCGTGAGAATCTTACCAAATATTTTGAAAGGCCTTTGAATATTTGAAAATTCCTTGAAATCCTTTGAAATCCCGTGAATTTTTTTGAAATATTTCGAAATCTCCTAAAATCTCTTGGAACCATTCAAAATCCTTTGAATTCTCGTGAATTCTTTTGAAATATTTCGAAATCTCCTAAAGTCTCTTGAAACTCTCCCTGACATTTCTCAAAATTCTGTAATATCCCTAGAGGAATTGAGATTCTCTTTGAAATTATACTAGGTAGTTCCTTCAATATCTTAAAATCCTTTCAAGTCACTGGAAATCTTTCAAATCTTTTGAAATCCCTTGAAATTCTTGGAATATCCTATTCAGCGGAAATAATTAATATGTTGTTGGTATATTAAGAAAAATATAGAATCTAATATAAGAAGGAGGAGAGGGGTCACAAAAATCTCACGAATCCTTACAATAGGGAGAGGGGGTCTAAAATTTCAAAAATCATCCTTATGGAATTAATGGACGTTCCCTTACCTGTTTAGTCGTTTTTGGTGTCTTCTACTATCAAAAATTCATGAATATCTATTTTCTTGTTACAGAATTAAGTTCACAATTTGGAATTCCAAGAGATAGCCCTCCTGCTGGCCAAAATAATGTAGTTAATCTACCTCCACTTCAAGATGTTCGAGCTCAAGCAGTTGGCCAAGATCCTGTAAATGGTAATAATGGTGATGTAAATGGTAATGTGAATGTTAATGGGAATGGTCATCCGAATCAAGTTCCGAGTCAAGTTGATGGTCAAGTTGCTCGAGCTCTCTTCGGTCAGCAACTCGGAATTTTTGTTCAAGACCGTGATACAGCTTTCCCACACATTCGACGTGGTTCACATCTTGGACGTGTTTCATATCTCGGACGTGGTGCACAATCCTAAAAGAAATATTTTGAATTTCGAACCTATGGAAATCATGTAATTATATTGTTGAAAATAAAATCATGATTCAGTGACAATATTGTTTGCCCGTGTAAATTGCCTAATAGTCCTTAACAATATTGGGGTTTTTTATGGGCCCCAACGGTTCTCCCTAATTAGGGCGGCCCTCATTAGGATCTACTATGGTCCGAATATGGCAACACTCTTCATTACAATGACTTCCATAATGAGCCTCCTATCGTAGCACCGAACAGGATCGCCTTAGGCCCTGAGTAAGTTTCATGATCACAAACATTTTTCTTGCAATGTGGAGAAAATAATTTAAGAATCTGACATGCTGAATTTGCACGTGGAAAAATTTGGCGTATGAAGTACTCGATGTATACCAGTTCGATATGGTGTGAGAAAATTTTTGGACCACTAAAATATTTTCTTGAATAAATTTTGAGAGCATATGAAAAGTTTCTGTTTAGAGAAAAAATTTTCCCTCCGAATTAAAATTGCTGAAAGTTGTTTCGAATTGATTCTGGAATCCGAACTAACTCTAGGATACATATTTTTTTGTTTTCAATTATTATTATTATCAATTTTTCTAAAATCACTGGAGAAATTTTAAGCCTTCATAACTTAAGGAAAACAATTTTTGCAATGAAAACTCCTCATGTGTGTATATTCTCAAAATATACTTTAGAAGATGTTTTAATGTTTTGAAAATTTTCTCACGCTATTACAGACTTATTTTGTGAATTCACAAAACAAGATCAACATTTATTTAGAAAATGGCCTCAATGGGGCTCCAACGAGGACCCCTGACATTAATTTGAAACTGAAATGGATCCTTGTTAGGGGCTTCATCAAATTTCCTTTGACGGCCCACAACAATTTCGTGTAACCAAACTGGTACGGCTCGTAACAATTTGCATCATACGGACCCTGAGAACAATAGGGAAAACCTATCTGGACCCCAAAAATATCCTATCAACAATTCTACACGGTTACTTGAATTCTATTTCATTTCAGTTTATTCGAAACTGCAATTATTTAATTTCCATTCACTTCCTAAAAACGAAGTTTAAATTTTACGACAGGTGACTACAATGAATGAAGGTTTTTTAAGACAAAAAATATTTCAAAAAATCTTGAAATATACAGGGTGTTTTTTTTTTATTTTGAGACATCGAAATATCTTAAGAAATACGCATCGAACAAAAAAATGTCCGTAATAAAAACTTTTTATTTTCGAGGGGAAAAAGAGACGCTGCAAAAATTTACCCCACCCTCTGAGGTCGGAAGGGTATCGGAGGACTTAAAAATTTCAAATTGAGAACCTATATTTTTTATTGCAAATTAAGATTCTGTATTAAAAAATACAAAAGTTTCATCCAAAAAGATTTTTTCGATTCGCGCCAGATAGCGATGCATTTGCGGGTTGAAGTTGCGCAGACACAGACGCAACCGATGGTTGTTCACCGGGGGTGGAATGTGGATGAGACTCCCGCATTCAAAATCTGCGACTTCAACTCGCAAATGCATCGACATTTGGCGCGAATCAAAATAAGTTTTTCGATTAAAACTCGCGTATTTTCTAATGCAGATTCTGAATCTGCAATAAAAAATATAGGTTTCCACTTGGAATTTTTAAGTTACCCCCTCCCTTCCGCCCTCAGGAGGTAGGGGTGGGATACATTTTTGCGACGTCGCTTTCCCTCTCGAAAATAGAAAGTTTTT
Organism: Melikaiella ostensackeni; assembly: GCA_032362435.1. NCBI lineage: Eukaryota > Metazoa > Arthropoda > Insecta > Hymenoptera > Cynipidae > Melikaiella > Melikaiella ostensackeni. Next base: position 14,777 of record JAUMHM010102632.1, read on the forward strand.
ATTAAGGACACTTTTTTCATTGGATGCGTATTTCTTGAGATATTTCGAGGTCTTAAGATAAAAAAACACCCTGTATAATCATAATCATATGTTTTTTATAAATGCACTCTAGAGTAAAGTAAATATACACTTGTTTTGAATTACATATTGTTCCATGCAAAAAATGATTTCTTCTATACATTGACTCTTTTATAATTTGAACTGAGCACCCTTTCTAATTTGAGGCGAAATATTTTTACGCGAAAGTTAAATAACCTAATTATTGCTTAAGTAATTTTAAATGAGTTTAGCTATTTAAGCGATCAGAATTTGAAATGAAGCGTGAAATGTAAGCAGGAACACACTTCTACTCCAAAAGTAAATGGAAATAAACAATAAACGATTTCAAAATCCTAATTTGAAATGCTCATAAAAGCTTATCGAATACTCAAAGTACATAAAGCTTAGGGTGATTAAAAAAAATGTATTTGTAAAGTTAAAACGCTTTTCGATTTTTTCAAAATTAAAATCAATAATGAAGTTTAATCCATAGAAGAACTTGATTGAATGATTCTATGTGCTGCCTCAAGAATCTTTAAGTTGAAAACATGACAAAAGTTGAAAAAGCAATCTTTTATAAATTATAAGAAAAAAATGAAAATAAAGCTTTTATTTATGTTTTTGATGTCTATACGGAATTGAAAAGTATAGTCAATTTTCTAATAGTTAGAAATATCCATTTGGTGTGATTTTTCTCTTGCTTCACCAATTAGTTAAGATTAGCTTATTTTTAATCAAATTTCAATAATAAATCCTTGTGAAAATATGTATTCAAAACATTAATGTAAATAGTTTGTCCTTTTTTTATTCAAATAACATAACTGATGCAATCAAAAAAGATTATTGGTCAGCCGATGAAAATTGCCGTGAGTTGCCTTAAACAGCTTTCAAATTTGTCTAGAAGCAGATAAATTTCATCTCCGCGCGGATTAAGACTGAGATTTAAACGCTGCATCGAAACTATCTGATGTGAGGATAAAAGAAGCTGGAGGTTTTTACGTACATATAGCTATAAGCAAAAAGACTCTAATTTTCAATTGCCGGTAAACATCAAAAACTCAAATGAAAATTTTATGTTACAAGTATCACTCACATATTCGGTTTGTTATGACGTAAATCTTCAAATCTCGCTTCAAGTCTACTTTTTTGACACATTTAGATAAAACTCAAGTGCAGGAACACAAAAATGCAATTTGAAAGAACGTACATGCACGCGTGTTTGGGGGGAGGGCGTCTCTATTGCGTAACTTTTTTTCTGTTTGCCATATCTCCAGAAATGAAAGAACACAATCATGAAATGTGTACGTCCATATTAAAACAGCCCACTCTGCCGTTTGGAAATAAGGATCAACTTTACACTGAATTTCGACTGAAGTTGGCCCTTGTTGACAAGCGACAAAGTCTGCTGTTTCCATATGGATGTGCACAATTGAACGCATTGTTGCTCCAATTGATGTTCAGGTTTGATAAGATTTTGAGCTTCTTTTCTTCTGTCGCCAAGTCATAGTGCCTTTGAAATCCGAATTGTCAATAATCAAATTTTACTTGATAAGCTATGAACATATATACATATACATATACATTTACGTAAAGTGGGCCGAAGACACGAAATTGTTGAAAATCGCAAATTGCAAGTGTTAAAAGGTTGATACAAAAAAACTGTAATGACTTATCGAAATAAAAATTAGTCCTAAGTTGTCGCAATGAGGTCAAAAATTAAAAATTCTTACGAATTAAATTTCTTTTCCCATGAGTACTAGAATTATGGCAATCTTTTATTAAAATTTTTTTATCTTGAATGATAATAAAAAATTTTAATCAAAAATAATTTTTCATCAAGTTAGATTTCTTTTAAATGAGCAAAAATGACATTTCTCAGGATTCTCTTAATTTGTATTCAAATAACAAAATATGTGTAATTTTATATAAGGCATCTCTTCAGTTGCATTGGGAAAGCAAGCGATAATTTTCTTAAAGACCTGGGAAAAATTTATTCTGAAATGCTACATTCGTTAAAAATTTGTTAATTCAGTGGCATATGAGTCTAAGGAGTCATAAAGTCTAAGAAGCATTTTTCGAAAATTACGGCTTGCTTCTCCAGTTGAAGTAGAAGTTCACATGCCGTAAGTGAAAAGAATTGTTTTTAATTTGAAGAAAATAAAGTGAATCTTAGAAAATGCCAATTTAGCTTATTTTTAAGAAATTCTAACTTAAAGAACTATATATTTTTTAAATATGTATTTCTCTTATTGGTATTAATACTAAAAACTGTACATAAGGAGCCACCACAATTTTGATATACTCGTACATAGGTAAAATGTTTAATTTGCTAATTAAAACATTTTTTACCTCATCTCGATTTATGGAAATTCACGAAAATTTATGGAAATTTACGGCAACTTTCGAAAAAGTATGGAAATTCACGAAAACTTTCGCCTTTCAAGTAGTCATGGAAACTGATGGTAAAATCGTGAAAGGTTTTAGAAATTTGTAAGATTATTCAAAAACGGAATTTTTTCAGATTTTTCAGATTTCTGTAACTTTGAAACTGAGGCGACACATAAGAGAGATTCGTCACTCTCCTGACCTTCGGCTGAGTTTGATATACATATGTGAGTCACCCTGAGTCACCTTAGCAACAGAGAATATCAGTTTATATCTCGTACACTTAGATTCGTAGCAAATACCGTTGTACTCCAACAATTACAATGTCATGTTTTGAATATTTATTATTATCATAAACATTGTTTGCTCTTTGTCATTATGCAACAGTCTTCCTGTTCAATAATATATTCCAGATTTCATTATGATAATGAGTTAATATTTGGAAGGAATAAACAAAATACTTATTTGCCTGTTTAAAATGCTTCTTAATTTTGATTTCTTCAGAACTGAGAATGTGAATTTATGATAATAGAAATAATTTTATCACAACTAGAACATTTTAGGACCGCTAGAAAATTTAGATCTTATCCATATGAAGTAAGAAGAAGACATCTTTGAAAGAGATGCAAGATGGAAATTCAACCTGCCAGCCCCTTTTGGATACAATATTAACCCAAAAAAATTATGCTTCTTCAATTTTAGAGATAAAGACGAATTCTTCTCCGCTTTGAAGCTCAGAAACTATAAGATACTCATGGGACATGCTCTTGATATAATTATCGACCTAAAAAAATGAGCTTAAAGATGAGATATTATAGTTCGTTAAAATAAATGCTATTTTAGTCAATTTTCATGGATTTTGCTTCAACGTAGAGGAAGGTTTGTAGTCGTAACAATTTGAAATATTTTCATAATGATCTAATTAAACGTTTCTCTGTTGATAAATGTCCAATACAACGTTCCAATTAATTGTTCGGATGTATGTGTATGTAGATGTCACCCTCTTTTGTGGACACGATAACTTTAGAGAAGTTGCAGATAAACTGATAAAGTTTGGAGGTCTCATTTTCACTACTTATATCTGAAACTGATGCGAGGATTTTTCAAAATATTCAATTTTACATTTTTTATGCTCTTCTTAATATTCTAAACAAGCTGTGAATTCGATCTCTAGTGTTTCCACTTTGTTTGTATTTATAACTGTCTTGTGCTAATTTTTAATGAGCGCTTTGCTCCTCATCATGACTAATTAGCAAATATATTTTCTTCCTAATAGAGGAAGTAAATATACAAAAATACGAGTAGGTCAATCAGTTCGTCTCGATTCAAAGAGTCTTTTCTGTTTTTGCATTGACATTGAACTATAATACTGATTTTTAAAATATTATAAATCACCAAAGATTCCTTAATCTTCAATGTAATAAATTAATTTTATGGGTAAATCGATTCGTCTAAAGACTTGGGATCTTTTATATTCTTGCATGAACTTCGAAGACTCCTTGAATTGAGACGTATTGATTGACCTATTTGTATTTTTGTATTCTTGTAGCGGGCACCGCCTGATATTTTGAAACATTTTCATTATCAATTCAAAATATTTAAAATAATCGTTGACCGATCAAACTTACAGTTAGTTTTCCATTTTTTTGGAAAAATTTTCTAAAATTCACAAGATTATAATCTATCTTATATTTCTTGGACAAGAACAATTTGGATTCTATCTTCAGGGTTAAACTTGTATCAAGAAAGTCGTCTTTCAAATGAAGGCTTTTCCAGACATGAATTTTTAATTGCAAAGTGATTTATAGAAAATTCTTGAAAATAATTACACAACTATTTAACAAGATTTTTATATCTTTGAGCGCCACGACGATGTTTCTAATGCTCGGTGATATCCGAAATTCATTGCAATGAAAATATTTTTGATTTTTATAAATTTTTAAGTTGTGATTTTTTACGATTTTTACATTCTCATCAAAGAAGGTATTAGATTTGTGTAAAATTTGCTCTGCTCCCGTTTTTTCCAAATGTCCACGTATTGAGACCCCCCGAACCCGAAAAACAGATTTTTACAAATGTGTCTGTCTGTATGTATGTCTGTCTGTGAGCACGATAACTTCCGAAAAAATTAATCTATCAGATTGGCCTTTGGTACACTCCTTGAGTTTCAGAAACTGACGGTCAAGTTCGTTAGCCGGATATTTTGGATGAAAATTCAAAAAGTTGAAGCATTTTGAAAAATTTTGAGACCATTCCTTTTCAAGATTTAAAAACTCTATGTGCGGCTATTCGTATTACTCAAAAAAAGCCATACAAGATTGTCGTAACAAATTTTTGAATTAAAAAAAAAAGTCGAAAATTCAAATTTTGAGCCGAATAACGCGAGAAAAAAAAAGTTGTCATATCAAAATTGTTGCTTTTACGAAGATCTATAAGCTTTCTCCCGAACATTTTTTAGTAGGAAGCATAGTTTGTTTTTTAAGCATGGATATGATATTGGAATACTTCTATTTTAATTTTCGAACCAAACGACGCGAAATAAGAAAAAAAGCCAGAAGAGTAGAATTTGTACTTCCAAAAAGTCAAGTAAAATTGCCGTTAAACATTTATTTATAAGACCAATCGAAAATCATTGAGATGATTTCCTAATCTTCTTTCTGACTATTCATTTGTACGAACAACATTTTTCTTTCACGGGCGACATAGTAATTTTCAAATTTCGCGCCCTACTTCTAAGTTTGAGATTATGTTGTACATATTTTTCGTAGAAGACTTACATATCTTTAGTCTCACAACGAATTCAGTTCAAAAATAACTTTTTATTACTATAAAACATAGTTTTATGCTTGAAACATCTTCCGAAATATCGGTATATCTTCAAAATATCAGTTTAACCAGATTTACCAGATTGTCTGTCAGTGACGGACAATGTCTGTTATGACGGTCATTGATTCGGTCGCGCTGGTCAGGTCCCATCTCTAAGCAAGGGTGAAAACATTTGATCTCTCTATCGCTTATTTGTTACGCGACGCCTGCGCAGTTGAAAAAGTCGCGGTTTGTTAGCATCGCCGCAAAGAGCTTGGGGTCTTTCTTGGACATATTTCATGCAGCAAATCCGAATCTCAGTTCAGTTTCAAATCTCTTGTGACAATCGTGATAATATTCAAAATAAAAAATTTGAAAAATGTCTCTCCAAAGTAAAGGCGGAGAAAACGGCTATAATTCTGCCAGAGGCAGCAATTCTGACCTTCAGTGAGAAAACCCGATACCTAAGGAGAATCGGATACCATGGGCAGAAAATTTCTAATTTTTTTCGTTTTCCACTCTAAGAAAGGGAATACTTATAAATTGAAATGCAAATTATCTTAGAATAATGAGATTTCAAGTGGTAATAAATTATCAAGTGCAAATTTCAGGAAACACTTGGAGGAGATATAAATCGGATGATCAGCCGTTCGAGCTGCAATTGCTTTGAAGGTTATTTAAAAATATTCCTAAGTCTTAACGCTTGAAATGAGAGATCATTATAAGACTTTTGTGTTAATTTTTTTCGAAATGTATTGCTGTGCACATTTCAAAATATCGCATACATTTTATTTTATCTACGCCCAATTATCTTGAAATCTCAAAAACCGAAAAGGAGGGGGGAGGCTAGATTTTGAGTAATTTTTAGTTAACTTGAAGTCACTTCTTTCAGTAACGTAACTATAACGAGGCACTTTTTCCAAAAACTAACGTAACTGTGTAGGGCCAAGCCTTTTGAACTCGCAACAACCCATTAAAATAATATACACACATACGTGCACCAACGCATAACTCCATTTTAGTTCGCCACTCCCTTGCAGATGTGCTACTGTCAGTATAAGTGGTCAAACGCGCCCTTGGGTGTCGACCCAGTCTGGCTGGTAAGGCTGGAGGCTGAGTGACGCTGCTAGCTGATACGCGCTCCTTCATGCCGAATCGCCTGAGTGGTGCGTGACAGCTTGGTCTGGTGGGGGAGTCGTGCCTCACTGGTCCCAGAGGTGGTGGAGGGAACTGCTTCGCGAGGCTTTCCAGCTCCATTGAAAAATTTGGAGCGCGCTCCAATCACAACATTGCACGTTTGTGTGTGTCTTGCAAAAAATAAAAAAGCTGAATTTTTCAGAAAAATCTTTTTTTAAATTTTTTTTTCTTAAAATTTTAAATACATGAAAACAATATTTTCTGGAAAACCCCACCTTTTTATATTTCAAAATATTTCTCAAACATTTCTGCTAATCTAACAAAGGCATCTTATCAGTATCATGCGGGCTAACACATTTTTGAAGCTGAGAGAATTTTTTTTCCTAAAAACGTAATTTATGAATTTTCCTCATGAACAATGAAGGATATCGCAAAAGAACAACAGACATTTTGATGAAACTTCTTCAGCCGTGCAAACTTTTATCTTAAAATTTTTTTGTATCTGACATTGTTTTTGAGAAAAAGCTTTCTTACAAGAAAATTTCCTTATCAAAGTACAAGTTCGAAAAAGAATTGACAAAAAATATAAGGGTGAGTTTTTTGAGAAAATCGACTTTTAATTTTCTCACAACGAGCGCCACTATTTCAATCAATTTTAAACATTTTTCAAATTTTCGGTTGAATTGCTAAAAAGAAAGTAGGCGCTATTAGAATCAAAAGGAAAATGATGATTATTTCAATTAGGTCAAAAGTTATAGAAGTTTAAAAAATCGGGTTTTTTTAAAAACAAAGCACAAAAGTCAAATCTTATTCATTTCCGTCTCCGAGAGATTCTGCGACTTCAAGTGTAGTACCCTATCTGATTTGGAATGGGTTCGGTCAATAGTTATCACTTTATGATTTAATGTGCACAATAAGATTTTTAAAATATTTATAAGTTCTAAATATATCACTGTTTTGAATTATGAAACTTGCATTTTATTTCCCGCAATCTGGAAAAGCTGGAAACGTCAGGGAATTTTGTTGGTTCGGTTTGAAAATTGTCATATTAAAATAAATAACGATGCTTTTCATTTGTAAAATGAAAGTTATCATCCTGTACTGGATGTTTTTTCATATACTTATTTAAATCAAACTGTTTTTAAGCATTTCCATTAATCTCAGAAAAATATATTTTATTGAAAATATTGATATGTTGAATATGCTCTGGATTTTAAGTAAATATGAAAATGATTAAAAAATGAGGGAGCTGATTTTTCTCCTAGGCTCAAGAGGGTTACAGTCCAATATTTCAAATGCATTTTTCGTTAAGAGTTGGATTTTTTTAGAAGTTATTATAGTATTCCTAAAAGCTTGTACTGTAAAGAAATTTGTTGACCTTCTATGAAGTTACTCTCATAAATTAGGGAACATCATTATTAAATTTTTTATATAAAAAGTATACCGTTCCTACACAGCTGTACATTTATGAGGACAGAGAAAACCATTATTCATAATTAACTTGCGTAATTGTTGAATACATATTATAATACATTTCTCAAAATAAAAAAAAGACTCCAAAACTGTCGCTTAATCTGAAAAAAAATATATTTTCAAATTAATTCTGTCACTTTCTGTAATTATAGTATCTGAAATTGATAAGTCGCTGCGTAAATTTTGAAGCAATCTTTCAGTTCAGTTCATGAGTTTCTGTAAACAAACTTTTCATGCGAATGTTTGTGGCGTTAATAGTTTATTTTCCTTTTGATGATGATCTAAACGAATAATTATATAATTATATATATATATATATGTGTGTGTGTGTGTGTGTGTGTGTGTGTATAAATGACAGATAAATATGGATATTTACTTAGGTCCGCGGCACCTGAAATTTTTGACCCAGCGCTATTAGTTTCTTAAAAGTTGTGATACGTTCACTTGTTTAGT
>JAUMHM010102646.1:0-23062 GCA_032362435.1 Melikaiella ostensackeni
CCCAGATCCCATTGAAAAGGTGCATCAAATACTGCAACCAATTACCTGGAAGGTTTTTAAGAAATTCATTGGGAATCTCATCCTCGCCCGGAGCTTTATTACATTTACACTTTAATAAAGAGAATTCAATTTCATCAATCGAGGTATCACAGTCCAATAAAGGATGCTCGTTTACAATCCAGTGTATGCAAAGGAGAACCTTAGTTCAACGCGCACCAATTCGAAACTTTCTACACCGACGGTTCGGGAAGTACTACCTTAAATTAGTGCTTTTGAGGGATAAGAATTAAAAGACACTCTATGAAATAATAGACAGTTATATTTCGCCTATCAAAGCGTTTTTCGTAAGAATACCTAAAGGTCAATGAGAATACCTTGGTTTAGATAGAATTATATTTCTTAGGCTAGGGCCTACTCTATCTGTTAATAATTGTCGATTTATAGAAAATTATTCTAAGGTTTAGATAGATACTGAACAGATATACGATTTAGTGTTGTATAAAAGAATTGCGTAGGAATACACATTGTATAGTATAGAGGGATAGAGAGATACCATAGATTTGCTAGAATAATCCTATAAAATGAAAAGAAATATTATAGAAAGAAGAAAACATATACCTCTTAGGTATATTTGACCCCATTTCCAACATTTAATAGAAACCACCCGTTTACAGTTAGTCATGCCCGAACTTGGCAAAATCTACCTTTCAATAATATTTGACCCCATTTTCGATATTTGAAAAAAATCATCTGTTTCTAGTTGGCTATCCCCAAATTCGGCAAAATATACCTCTCAATTATACTTAAACCCATTTTCAGTATTTTAAAAAACCACTCGTTTATAGTTAGCCATACGCCAACTCGGCAAAACCTACCTCTTAATTATATTTGGCCCCATTCCCAGTATTAAAAAAAAAATCATCCGTGTATATTTGGCAATACCCCAAGTCCGCAAAATCTACCTCTCAATTATATATGGTCCAATTTCCAGTATTAAAAAAAAATCATCCGTGTATAGTTGGCAATACACCAACACGGCAAAATATACCTTTTAATTATATTAGACCACATTTCCGAAATTTAAAAAAAACCATCTTTAAAAGCTGGCCATACCACAATTCGGCAAAATCTAGCTTTCAATTATACTTGAACCAATTTTCAGTATTTCAAAAAAGCACCCATTTATATTTGGCTATATTTCGACTCAGGAAATCTACCTGCCTATTATATTCAACCCCATTTCCAGTATTATAAAAAAAACACCACTATCATTCGGCTATACCCCAACTCGGCAAAAAATATACCTCTTTATTATATTAGACCTCATTTCCAGAATTCTGAAAAACTACCTTGGATAGATAGCCATACCACAACTCGGCAAAACTTACCTCTCATCTGTACTTGAACTCACTTTCGGTATTCCAAAAAACCACTCGTTACTAGTTTGAGATACCCCAACTCGGCAAAATCTGTCTCTCAATTATACTTGAACCCATTTTCAGTATTCCAAAAAAACCACCCGTTAATAGTTGGCTATATTATTATTACATAGTAGATTATATACATAAACAGTAGGGCATATGCACATTACTGGCGTATTCGACTTATCAATAAATTTTTTTTTTAACAATATGGCCATGAAAATATCCACAAATTCAATTTTCAAGGTTAAAACTTCAAAAATCTAGTTTTTTATTGAGGACATTCGCAGGTATTTCTAGTTCCATATTCGTAATCAGCACATCAAAATGCATGGATATACACGAGGTTACAAAAATATAACAAATTTCTGATCATGTATGTATTTAAAAAATTCCCAATCTCTACCGAAGTGGTGAGTTTCATTAAACTAAAAATTGCGGCGTCGGTGTTATGTGCATATCTCTGATAAAATTTATTGAACAAGAAAACTGCATACTTCAAAAAATGTATTTTGATTTGAGAAAATTCCTATCTCTGTCGAAATCGTCAGTTTCATAATTTTCAAAACTACTGCGTAGGTGTGGGGCTTTTTAGACTGACTCTTACCTGTTTCATGAATATGACAATGAAAATATCGGCTAATGTAATTTGCAGGTATTTTTATGGCCATACTCGTAATCAGCGAATCAAAATACATCGATATACGAGATTGTAAAAATAGGAAAATTTTTATGAAATTATTTTTGAAACATTCCCATTCTCGACCGAGGTAGTGAGTTCCATCATTTTTAAAATTGCGGCTTCTGAGTTCCATGAATTTTTATGACAAAATGTAGTAATCAAGCAAACTATACACCTCTTGAAAATGTGCACGTGCTCAAAAATATTTTGTATTCTCTTCCAGCGTCATTGAGAAGTATCAGGACTCTATTTATTGTTCGAAAATATAAAACATTTATGATTTTCTTTTAAATCCTAATCTCTCTCGAAGTCGTGAGTTTGATAATTTTCAAAGTTGCTGCTTCGGAGTTCTGTGCATGTTTCCGATAATAGTTAGGGTATAACAAAACTATATATGCTTCTAAAAATATTTCATTATTCTCTTCCACCGAGTTCGTGGGAAAGAAGCGAGTATTCTTAAGAGAAAATTAAAGAATCATAAAGGTGCGTGTTCTTTTTCTTGTTAATTGATTGTTGTTTAAAAGTAAAATACTCAAAAGTTTCAATTTTATCTCATGCTTTTAATACTCGTTCCTTTCCTTTATGCATGTTACCCTTCAAAACCCAATTCTGTAAAACCGTGTAGTTTTTGGCTAAGGACATTTGCGAGTACTTTTATGGCCATATTCGTAATCAGCGCATGAAAATACATCGATATAACAGGTTTACAGAATATAAAATTTTTTCGAAATTGTTTTTAAAGCATTTTCATTCGCTACCGACGTCGTAAGTTTCATAATTTTCAAAATTGCGGCGTCGGTGTTGTTTGCATTTTTCCAATGAAATTTAGTAAACAAGAAATATTTATATATACGTCCAAAAAATGCATGCTTGCAAAAACATGTTTCTTAATCTCTTTTGGCGTTACTGAAAAATTTTCGTACTATTTTCGTTATTCGAAAATGTAACAAATTTATGATCTTCAATGTAAAAATAAGAGATTTTTTTGACGGTATTATTTTTTGCGTGTCCTATTTTTGAATAGAATTTATACACCTTCAAAAAACGTATGCGTATGAAAAAATATTTTTTAATCTCTTTCGGCGTTAGTGAAAAGTTTTAGAACTCTTTTTATTATTCGAAAATATAAGAAATTTATAATTTTGTTTTTAATAATTCCGAATTTCCATCGATGTCGTGACTTTGATAATTTTATAATTGCTGCGTGTGTGTGGGGCTGTTCTTGCTGACTCTTAATTTTTTAAAGAATATGGCGATGAAAATATCCGCAAATGTAATTTTCAAGGTTGAAATTCGAAAAAATACATTTCTTGGCTGAAGATATTTGCATGTATTTTCATGGCCATATTCGTAATCAGCGCATTGAAACACTTCGATATACAAGGTTTCAAAAATATAAAAAGGCCATAAAATTGTTTTTTAAAACATTTCCATTCTCTAGCGACGACATGGAGTTTCATAATTGTTAAGATTGTGGCATCGGAGTTCTGTGCATTTTTCCGATAAAATTTAGTAAACAAGAATATTATATACCTCTTAAGAATGTATGCGTATAATAAAATGTTTCTTAATCTCTTCCGGCGTTTTTAAAAAGTTTCAGTGCTCTTTTTATCATTCGAGAATATAATAAAGTTAAGATTTCAATTTCAAAAAATCCGAAGCTCCAACATCGGAGAGGGTTCCAAAATTTTTAAAATTATACAAATTATATAAATAGTTTGGGTGGGAAGCTATTTGTTCATAAGAGACCGACGATTTTTCAACGTGAATAACACGTATGACAGCGGTTGTAAATACAGTTAAAAAATGTTCAAAATGATACGGAAATCAATATCATTTTGGTATGCAACAAAAATGATATCGAAATCAAGAGCATTTTGATCGGCCAGAATGAATGATCGATTTTTGGGCTCATAATGATCCGATTCGGGGTCATGTATCAAGTCAAGCCAAGATAGCCGACGTTCTTGAAGTACTTTAGCTCATATGCAAGCTTTTTATGACTTCTGGTCGTGCAGTGTACTTGAAAAGTTAAGAAATAATAAAACTTGATAACAGAATACATCTCCTGTTAAGTATAGTCGTCACTTGCGCGCGGTTAAACAAAATATTTATGTTATGACATTCGCGCCAAAAATTAGCGGCTATTTCATTTAGTCTGACATATAACCCTGAAAGTAGATCATAATCATCCGAATGAACAGATCATTGTGATCTTGATAGTCAAATGATCGCTGGAGCAAAATGTTCTGCAACAAAAATGATATTTTTTTTACTGTTAAGCGATAAAAGTCGACAATTCTGCACCCCGAAGTGTTGTTCTGTCATGGGCACTTTGGGGAAAATTGATTTTCCCCAATTAAGTTCGTCAAGAATGGCTGCAAAAAGGGTACGTTTTTGTCTCATAAACAAATGGAACAACTTTACTAATTTTTATCTTAAAAAAGAAAGTTAGGGTCATTAGCAAGTTACCATTTTTACATGAATTTTACAATTATTGCAGCCGTATTCTTCAATATACACAGCTCAAACTTGTAGATAGTGTAGACGGATACTTATACTCATTGTTATGAGGGTGTCAAAGGAATAAGTTGTAAATTTTTTCATTATAATTGCTGTTAATTTACGACCAAGACCTGATGTATTGTATGAAGGCGGCGTGGGCGAAGCCGCTCCCGCACAGAAAAGCCTCTCAGGCTTTTTTTGTGCAAGGTTGAATGTAATAATTTATAGATAATTGATATGTTCCTCGCATTAGATGGTAAGTTTGATGAAAAGTACCGTTTTTAGACTACTAAATATTTATGCTAGGCAAAACTAAAAGCTTAATTAAAATTATTGCCATGATATTCTTATTTGGCATAATATAACTCATAACTATATAAAAAAGCAACATCGCTGAACTTCAGAATAGTTGACCATACAACAACTCGGCAAAATGTACCTCCTAATTATATTTGACCCCATTTCCAGTATTTTAAAACACCACCCATTAATAGTTGGCCATATCCCAACACGGCAAAATCTAACTCTCAATTAAACTTGAACCCATTTTTAGTATTTTAAAAAACCACCCGTTTATATTTTCATATTTCGACTCAGAAAATCTACCTGTTTATTATATTCAACCCCATTCCCAGTATTGAAGAAAATCTTCCCCGTATAGTTGGCAATAGCCCAATTCGGCAAGATATACCTCTTAATCATATTAGACCTCCTAATTATATTTGACACTATTTCCAGGATTAGAAAAGAAACACCGTTCACAGTTGGCCATACCCCTACTCGACAAAATATACCTCTTGATTATATTTGACCCCATTTCCAGTATTTACAAAAAATCACCTGTTTCTAGTTGGCCATGTCCCAATTCGGCAAGTCTTACCACTTCATTATATCTGATACCATTTCCAGTATTGAAAAAAAAACACCCGTTTATAGCTGGCCATTCCCTAACGCCGAAAATTCTACCTCTCAATTATATTTGTCCCCATTTCCAGTATGTAATAAGAACCACCCGTTTACAGTTGGTCATACCCGATGTCGGCAAAATATACCTTTCAATAATATTTGACCCCATTTCCAGTATTTAAGAAAAAATCATCTGTTTATAGTTGGCTATACCCCAACTCAACAAAATATACCTCTCAATTATACTTAAGCCCATTTTCAGTATTTTAAGATACCAGCCGTTTATATTTGGCTATTTTTCGTCTCGGGAAAATCTACCTTTTTATTATTTTTAACCCCATTTCCAGTATTTCTAAAAACCACCCTTCAATAATTGGCTATACTCCAACTTGGCTGAATCTACCTCTCAATTATTCTTGAACCCTTTTTCAGTGTTTTAAAAAACCACCCGTTTATAGTTGGCTGTATTCCGACTCGGCAGAATCTACCTCTTTATTATATTTGACCCCAATTTCAATATTTCAAAAAAACCACCCATTGATAGTTGGCCATACCTCAACTCGGCAAAATCTACCTCTCAGTTACACAGCCCCACAAAAAAAGTAGGAGTTCCGACGGACTAGACTAGTCAATTCCTATGGATTTTGAGCCGCTCGATTAGAACCCGTTTCCGAAATTCCACCATCAGGTTTTGTTTTTTTTCTGACCTCAAAAAACTTTTTTTTTCGACAGTTTCCATAACTAAAAACATCTTATAGAAGAACGCGAGTTAGTTTTGCAAATATGACCGTGAGTTCGGATTCAGCGTCAAAAAATACATAGAAATTGTCTAGTTTGATCCGCTGGGCCAACCACTCCGTGGGGCGTGAAGGGGCTCTACAGAGTTGAAGACCCCAATACCCTGCCGAAAAAAAGTGAATGTTCCGGCTGACCAGACTAGCCAATTCTTATTGATTTTGTGTCGCTGAATCCGAAACCGAGGTCAGAATTTGAAAACTAGCTTTCGTTTTCTATTCTAACCGCAAGAAACATATTGTTTTGTTGATTTTTCGCGATATAAAGCATGTCATGAAAAAATACGAGCTTGTTTTGCAATTCTGACAGGGAATGCAGATTCAACAGTTCAAAGTACATAGGAATTGTCTATGTTAGTTGGCTAAACTGAAAACTTTGCGATACGGAGAGAGGAGGCTGTACAGCATTCAAGACCCTACTCTTTAGACAAAATAAAGTTTCGGTGGACTAGACTAGTCACCTCTTATATTTTTTAAGCTGCTGCATACGTATTCAGGAAGAGAATTACCAATTTTTGACGCAAAATCTACCTCTCTATTATATTTAAGCCCATTTCCAATATTTTAGAAAGCGACGCGTTAATAGTTGGCCATACCCCAACTCGGCGAAATCTACCTATCAATTATATTTGGCCTCATTTCCAGTATTGAATAAAAAATATCTCTTCGTAGGTATATGGTTATACCCCTACTTTGCAAAATCTACCTTTTAATTATACTTGAACCCCTTTCGAGTATTAAAAACAAAACATCCATTCTTAGAGTATCTTGATAAAAATTTTTTAGAAAAATTTACTGAAAGGTATAAAATAAAAAAAAATTGAATAAATAAGTTGAATACGCCAGTAGTTCTAAGGTGGAGAACAAGAATGTGCAAGAAGAACTCAAAAATGGCCATTATTCAATTGACTGAATTGAATAATGTAATCCTAGAATAAAGTAAATTGAGAGCTACATAAGTTCAAGAATAAGATTTTGGAAATAATAAAAAGAAGTCAAGGAAAACCAATCAACGTATTTGCAGTACCTTTTTATGTAATAATGATTATAAATTTTTAAAAAAGAACAAAAGAGACAAAAAATAAATATTTTAAAAATATTATATTTTTTATGATAAATTGTGTTCTCATATACATATACATACATTTTGGAAATAAAATGTGGAATAACGGTTGAGGGAGGGGATTTAGGAGTAGGTATGATTTATTATTATTACATAGTAGATTATATACATAAACAGTAGGGCATGTGAACATTACTGGCGTATTCGACTTTTCAAGAAAATTTTTTGTTATAACAATATGGCCATGAAAATATCCGCAAATTCAATTTTCAAGGTTAAAACTTCAAAAATGTAGTCTTTTATTGAGGACATTCGCAGGTATTTTTAGTTCCATATTCGTAATCAGCACATCAAAATCCATGGATATACACGAGGTTACAAAAATATAACAAATTTCTGATCATGTATTTAAAAAATTCCCAATCTCTACCGAAGTGGTGAGTTTCATTAAACTAAAAATTGCGGTGACGGTGTTATGTGCATATCTCTGATAAAATTTATTGAACAAGAAAACTGCATACTTCAAAAAATGTATTTTGATTTGAGAAAATTCCTATCTCTGTCGAAATCGTCAGTTTCATAATTTTCAAAACTACTGCGTAGGTGTGGGGTTTTTCAGACTGACTCTTACCTTTTTCATGAATTTGACAATGAAAATATCCGCAAATGTAATTTGCAGGTATTTTTATGGCCATACTCGTAATCAGCGAATCAAAATACATCGATATACGAGTTTTAAAAAATAGGAAAATTTTTATGAAATTATTTTTGAAACATTCCTATTCTCGACCGAGGTAGTGAGTTCCATCATTTTTAAAATTGCGGCTTCTGAGTTTCATGAATTTTTGTGATAAAATGTAGTAATCAAGCAAACTATACACCTCTAGAAAATGTGCACGTGCTCAAAAATATTTTTTATTCTCTTTCAGCGTCATTAAGAAGTATCAGGACTCTATTTATTGTTCGAAAATATAAAACATTTATGATTTTCTTTTAAATCCTAATCTCCCTCGAAGTCGTAAGTTTGATCATTTTTAAAGTTGCTGCTTCGGAGTTCTGTACACGTTTCCGATAATAGTTAGTGTACAACAAAAACTATATATGCTTCTAAAAATATTTCATTATTCTCTTCCACCGAGTTTGTATGAAAAAAGCGAGTGTTCTTAGAAGAAAATTAAATAATCATAAAGGTGCGTGTTCTTTTTCTTGTTAATTGATTGTTGTTTGACAGTAAAAAACTTAAAAGTTTTAATTTTTTCTCATGTTTTTAATACTCGTTCCTTTCCTTTCTGTATGTTACCCTTCAAAATCCAATTCTGTAAAACCTTGTAGTTTTAAGCTAAGCACATTTGCGAGTACTTTCATAGCATGTTCGTAATCAGCGCATAAAAATACATCGATATAGCAGGTTTATAGAATAGAAAATTTTTTCGAAATTGTTTTTAAAGCATTTTCATTCGCTACTGACGTCACAATGTTCATCATTTTTAATATTGCTACGTCGGTGTTGTTTGCATTTTTCCAGTGAAATTTAGTAAATAAGAAATATATATATATACGTCTAAAAAATGTATGCTTGCAAAAACATGTTTCTTAATCTTTTTTGGCGTTATTGAAAAATTTTCGTACTCTTTTTGTTATTCGAAAATGTAACAAATTTATGATTTTCAATGTAAAAACAAGAGATTTTTTTACAGTATTATTTTTTGCGTGTCCTGTTTTTGAATAGGATAACTTTATTCTGCTATTTTTAATTTATGACAAATGACGCTAGGTTTTCACCGGTAGTCTTATTTTAGTTCCACACGAGACTGTTTTGTTCTGAGTCTTATTTTAATGCCTGTAATCAGCCCTGAAATAATGCCTTCTTTTTACTGTACCGTTTTTAAAAAATCCAAATCTTTATCGATGTCGTAAGTTTGATAATTTTTGAAACTGCTGCGTGGCTATGGGACTTTTCTTATTGCCTCTAACCTTTTTCAGAATATGTCGATAAAAATATTCGCAAATGTAATTTATAAGGTTAAAGCTTAAAAAAATACATTTTTTTCTATGGACACTGGCGAGTATTTTTATAGCCATATTCTTAATTAACGCATCAAAACACGTCAATATACGAGGTTACAAAAATATAAAATGTTCATAAACTTGTTTTTAAAGCATTTCCGTTCGCTACCGACGCCATAAGCTTCATAATTTTTAAAATTGCAGCGTTGGAGTTCTGTGCATCTTTCCAATTAAATTTGCAAAACAAGAAAATTATACACCTTCAAAAAACGTATGCGTATGAAAAAATATTTCTTAATCTCTTTCGGCGTTAGTGAAAAGTTTTAGAACTCGTTTTATTATTCGAAAATATAAGAAATTCATAATTTTGTTTTTGATAATTCCGAATTTCCATCGATGTCGTGAGTTTGATGATTTTATCATTGCTGCGTGTGTGTGGGGCTTTTCTTGCTGACTCTTAATTTTTCAAAGAATATGGCGACGAAAATATCCGCAAATGTAATTTTTAAGGTTGAAACTGGAAAAAATACATTTCTTGGCTGAGGATATTTGCAAGTATTTTCATGGCCATATTCGTAATCAGCGCATTAAAACACTTCGATATACGAGATTTTTAAAATATAAAAAGACCATAAACTTGTTTTTTGAAACATTTCCATTCTCTAGCGACGACATGAAGTTTCATAATTTTTAAGATTGTGGCATTAGAATTCTGTGCATTTTTCCGATAAAATTTAGTAAACAAGAATATTATATACCTCTTAAGAATGTATGCGTATAATAAAATGTTTCTTAATCTCTTCCGGCGTTTTTAAAAAGTTGTAGTGCTCTTTTCATTATTCGAGAATATAACAAATTTAAGATTTCATTTTTAAAAAATCCGAAGCTCCAACAACGGAGAGGGTTTCATAATTTTTAAAATTGCTGCGTGGGTGTGGGGATTTTCTTACTGCCTGTCACCTTTTTAGTCGAGTGCGAGCAGCAAGAAGAAGACTTACATATGTTTGTAATGTCTTTTTTTCATGTTCTTCATGTTCCACTATAACCTTGGACAGGATTGACGTATCGGGATGAATTTTTTCTCAAATTACACCTCATAATAGCCAGAGTAACAAGTACATAAAGATTCGAATTTCTTAACCATAGCCAAGTACAACCACGTAAATGTGACGCCAAAAATTGACTTTTTGGCCCGAAATGGATATCTCAGTCAATTATTGACCGACTTGCATAAAACCATCTTTAAAAAAATGAAAAACCAGTCAAAAAAATTTTTATATGGAACTTAGGCATAAATCGTATATTATTTCTCAAAGAAATCACGGCGGAGTTCCGAAAAATGCATACATCCGATATTTTCAAAATCTCGTATGTTGATGTATTTTGATATGCTGATTACGAATATGGCCATACCACAACTCGGCAAAATCCACCTCTCAACCTCACAATTATATTCGATTCCATTTCCAGTATTCAAAAAAACCACCTGTTTATGGTTGGCCATACGCTTTTATAGTTGACCGTGCCCCAACTCGGCAAAATCTACCTCTCAATTATATTTGACCCCATTTCCAGTATTTTGAAAAACCACCCGTTTTTATTTGGCCCTACCACAACTCAGCAAAATCTACCTCTCAATTATATTTATCCCTATTTCTTGTATATAAAAAAATTACACCTTTATAGTTGACCATGTCCCAACTCGGTAAAATTCACCTCTCAATTATATTTGACCCGATTTCCAGTATTTTGAAAAACCACCCGTTTATAGTTGGCCATACCACATCTCGGCAAAATCCACCTTTCAATTATATTTGACCCGATTTCCAGTATTTTGAAAAACCACCCGTTTATATTTGGCCATACCACAACTCAGCAAAATCTACCTCTCAGTTATATTTGACCCGATTTCCAGTATTTTGAAAAACCACCTGTTTATGGTTGGCCATACGCTTTTGTAGTTGACCGTGCCCCAACTCGGCAAAATCTACCTCTCAATTATATTTGACCCCATTTTCAGTATTTTGAAAAACCACCCGCTTATAGTTGGCCACACCACAACTCAGCAAAATCTACGTCTCAATTATATTCGACTTCATTTCCAGTATTTTAAAAATCCACTAGTTTACAGTTGGCCGTACTCCAATTCGGCAATAATCTACCTCCCAATTATATTTACCCCCATTTCCAGTGTATAAAAAAATCACCTGTTTATGTTTGCCCGTATTCTAACTCGCCATATATACCTCTCAATTATATTTGAACCCATTTCCAGTATTTAAAGAAAAATTACTCGTTTATAGTTGACCACGCCCCAACTCGGTAAAATCTACCTCTCAATTATATTTGACCTCATTTCCATTATTAAAAAAAAACACCCATTTCTAGATGGCCATACCCCACGCCGGCAAAATATACCTCTTAACTATATTTGACTTTATTTCCAGTATTTTAAAAAAACCACTGATTTACAGTTGGCCATACTCCAATTCGGCAATAAAATCTACTTCCCAATTATATTTACCCCCATTTCCAGTATATAAAAAATCACCTGTTTATTGTTGCCTGTACTCTAACTCGGCAAAATATATCTCTCAATTATATTTGAACCCATTTCCAGTATTTTGAAAAACCACTCGTTTTTATTTGGCCATACCACAACTCAGCAAAATTTACCTCTCAATTATATTTGTCCCTATTTCTTGTATATAAAAAAATTACACCTTTATAGTTGACCATGTCCCAACTCGGCAAAATTCACCTCTCAATTATATTTGACCCCATTTCCAGCATTTTAAAAAACCACCCGTTTATAGTTTGCTATACCTTAACTGGGTAAAGTCTACCTCTTAAGTATATTTGAACCCGTTTCTAGTATTAAAAACATTACCCTGTTATAGTTGACCATGCCCAACACGGCAAAATTTTCCTCTCAATTAGATTTGATGATTTCAAAGAACATTTACAATTTAATGATAGTTTAAGGTTATGTTAACATAAATTTTTTGCTTTTGTTTGCATTTTATACCGAAAATCGGAACTTTTAATAAAAAATCAATGGATTTCAGAGAAGATATGAAATTCACGAACAATTTTGAAGGTTATGCTCGTGTTTTTTAGCGGAAGATTGTATAAGTTTCAAAGCAGATATAAAATTTTTGAAAAATTTAAGGTCACGTTAACATTTTTCACCGGAATTTTCTTATCTTAAAAAAAATCACTAGATTTATAAGAAGATTCACCATCAAACTATTTTCTGTTGCATGTCATGTCAGTGTTTTTTTTTCGAAAATTGGTATTCTTACTCAGAAAAATAATATGATTTTTCAGATTATCATTCAGGGTCATAAAATTCACAATATTTTTACCATTTTTGGTTTTGTTGGTGTTTTATACCTGAAATTAGTTAATAAAAAAAATTTTGATTTCAAAGAAGATTTACAATTTTTGAACAACCTAATATATATAATAAATGTTCATATACATATATTATATATATTATGAAAAGTTTATATTAACATTTTTCACTGGAAATCGGTCATTTTAAACAAAAAGATTAGGTTTTAAAGGAAGATTTACAATGTTAAACTATTTGTTATATGTTCTGTTAGTGCTTTTCCTCGAAAATTGTTATAACGTGTTGTAGCATATAATAGTCAGATAGTTAGATTTCAAAGAATATTTACAAAATTTGCACAATAATAGGATATGTTAGCGTTTTTCACAGAAAATCACTTATTTTAAACAAAAACTATTTGACTTCAAAAGTTAAACTTATAATTTTGAACAACATTAGGTTATAATAGTGTTTCTCGTCGGAAACTGTTTCTTTTTATTGCAACGGCTTATACACAGATATATACCGTTTATACAAAAATATTATATATTAATTTTGAAGTTGAGATATCAATTCTCATCAATTGTTGAAAATATTTTCCTTGCTTTTCTTTTCTGTTTTTTCAAATAATAGATGCTATGAAGTATAACAATGTTGTATTAATATTAATTTTATATTTTAATTTTAAAATTGCATGAGACAAAAAGAAATAATAATTGCGCGCTTAGCACGCGTGTTTCTTTTCTAGTAATTTAAATAGTCGAAATCCTTATTTGGATCTCAATATTTAATTAGTCCACGAAATTACCAATATTATCAAATATATTTTATTCATCTTGATGTTCGATATTTTACTGGCCAAGTTTCTTGTATATGGTTTGAGTTAAAAGTACCTACAAACTTGCAGAAAAATACAGATGGCAAGGACGTGGTGTCTCTTAGTGGTTATTTTTTCGGTGGCAAATTTTGTGACTGCCCTGGAAAATGGATTGGCACGAACACCTCCTATGGGGTGGCTCGCATGGGAAAGGTTTCGGTGCAATATTGATTGCAAAAATGATCCTGAGAACTGTATCAGGTAAAAATTTTCGTTTTGTAAAATTTAGGGGCACATCTTATTTATTCTGTATCTTTTGAACTCTTTATGAGCTTCAGCTCTTTATTTTTACAGTATGTTAGATTCAGTCACTTTTCTATTTATTTATTGTGTGAACCATAATCAGGCAATCCCTGATAACTGGTTCATCCAGCAAATATTTTACGCAGTGTCAGTTATTTTTTATCTTTTCGTTGTCAAACAATAGTCTTCCTTCATCCACACGCAGAAAAAAAATCTGTTAATGTTACAGAGGTCCTACGTTAAAATAGTGACAGCATAGCTTTCTGTAGATCTTACAGAATTTTCTGTGATCTTCACTAAATTACTAAATTAATTTTATGTAATTAATTACGTGTTTAAGTCTTCTGGAACTATTTGAAAGTGACAAACGTAAATATTTTGATAAACAAAAAAGTTTTTAATTTGTTTTGAGACTCTACAAAAATCATAAATTTCAACCTTCAAGCGCTTCGTTTATTTAGCGAATTTCAAGCAACGGCAAACTTCCAGTGAGAAAGTTGTTGATTGAGGTTCAAAGAAGTTTTCTGGATTGATTGAGCTCAATCAGATTAACGGTTAAAAAATTATGAATGTTTCAAATTGCAAGCAGCAATCTTAACGCTGCCCGATGCACGTGCCGCCTTGGCTAATAACGTGTTGCAGCGGACGATATGAAGGTCAAGTCGGATACCAAAACAAATAATAGTAACCGTGTGTATTTGTCTTCTAAAATATACTATAAATAAAGTAAAGAACCAGTGAATTAATTACTTTTTAGAATTTCTACAAAAGTATTATTATTGAGATAGGTTTACTTCAGTTAATACCCTATTAATTTAAGAAATTTTTCCAAAATAAATCGAGGTAGAAAAAGAAATAGGCATGAAGAGTTACGGATTAAAAATCGGGAAAAATGTTACACAAATCAGGTACGATTGGAAATCGTCAATGAAAATTTCAAGTAAACTTTTATTATAAATGTTATATTTTAGGACTATTTTTTATTCTTGATTTCTCAAATAACTATTTTATTGAATTATCTATAGATAGCCTGAAGTTATTATTTTCATTTTTTAATGAAGAAGTTGATAGTGGAAATTATTTGCAATGCGCATTCTTCTTCTATCACATTGGTCGATGAATGTGAAAATCTCCTGCAGGATTTTAAAAAAAGTTTCAAAGGCAAAATGTAAAAGCTAAAAAACTTCAAAATCAGTCAAACGTTCGTCCTAAATTCTTTGTGGATTTTTATGATAATTATGAATCGCAAAATCCTACATCTTTTTTCTTTTATTGTTCCAAATGTCTAATAAATAAATTGCGTTAATGATAACATCTCAAGTATTATTTTGGTATCCGACTTGACCTTCATATCGTTCGCTGCAATTTATTGGTAGGTGAGGAGGCACGTGTATCGGGCAGCGTTAAGATTGCCACTTGCAATTTAAAACATTCATAATTTCTCAACCATTAATCCCATTAAGCTAGAACTTTCCAGAAAACTGCTTTGAATCTTAATCAATAACTTTCTTACTGGAAGTTTTTCGTTTCTTGAAATTCCTAAAAGGGAAAAAAGATTTTTTAAAAGTAGTTTCGAGTTTATGACACATACTAAAATATGTCTTCATCTGAGAGCTGCTTGTCTAATTCTAGAGATGTACATAAATATTTTCTGAAAAATTGTCCTATGAATTTTTCACATTGTCAGTAACAATGATCAAATTTCATTCTTCGCTCAATTTGTAGATTTTTGTTAATCTCAAATCACATTTCTGATTGTATCTTGAAAGAAAAAAATGAGAATGTAATACTGATCCGAGCTCATCTCCTTTTGCACAATTCATAGCGATCGGCTCTTCCGAAAAATGGCAGATATTATCGCAGCAGAGGGTTATGCAGAAGTAGGATACGAATACGTCAATATAGATGATTGCTGGCTAGAAAAGGAAAGAGGTCCCAATGGTGAACTACTGGCAGATAAGGAACGATTTCCCAATATGAAGAGCCTTGGAGATTACGTAAGATATACCAAAATTCAATTCACCACATAAATTTTGAAAGAAGGAGATACGACTTTTATACAGTGCAAATTAGAGTGGTCCCAAAAAAAGTTTAGTTTTCAAATCTATTTTGATTTTTGAACTTTTTTGGTGTTCTTTTTTAGTAAAGAAATCATTTTCATAAGAAAGTAGATTTCATTTCGATCTTTAAGAAATTTTAAAAGAGAGACATTAGGCAAAGATTTGTTTCAATCTGCAGTGTTGTCCATGGACACTCCTAAAATTTTTTTATTGAGGTATGAATGATTAACTCAGCTTACCAAAAGATATATATTTTTATTTTGAAAAGTATGCAAATTTGAGGAAGTTAGCAATTTTTAGAAATGTGTTATTGTTTTGGATTATTACCTTTTTTTATTTTGAAAAATGCAATAATCTGAATAGATTGGTTCTAAATCAAACTACAAAATTGTCTCTTGCCACTATGATCTATCTCCTTCATTTCTTATTCTCTGTTTGTATAAATTTTATAGTTATTTTCTTAGGTTCCTTCAAGTTATAATTAATTTAAATTTAAATCTGGTACTTGTGTAAAAATAAGGTTGCCAAAAGGTCTTACATACATGTAGTTGAAAAAAATGATACCCTTGTTACCTGTAAAAAATGGTACTCAGAGGAAGATGCCATATACATAATATGTGCATTATGTTATTATGTACCACTGAGTACTCTACGAGTACTAATGATTTTCTAATAAGTTTTTATGATGAATTTTTTTCTAATTTCATGATTTCTACAGATGCTCTTGGTTTTAGATCTATTTAATATATTTATTAGTCTACTATATAGTTGTTTTTTTTCGAATATGATGTTAATATAATCAAAAGGCCATCCTCGTCCTTATCTAAAAATAAGTTTGCCAAAAAGAATTTGCATACCTTGAGGTAAAGGGAATGATACCCTCGTTACCTATAAAAAATGGTACTCAGGGAAAGATGCCATATACAAAATATATGCAATCTTTAATTATGACCATTAAGTACTGCATTAATAATTTTTTAGACAAGGTTTTTATTTTTAATTCTTGATATCCTTATGATTTTCATATACGAAACTAAAAATATTCTTCTATCTTATTATTGTATCATTGGACTAATTTCTGAAACTTGATATCTAAGGCTAAAACTTCATGAATAAATTTCCTGAAATCTGTTGATATTCTTCGAACATGTGGTTTTTACGAGGGGTAAGTTGGACAATACAGTCCTTAGAAAGTGACTGTTTCGCCTAACATTGGGATAACTATGTAGTGAAAAATAAAGGGTCTTAGTCGCTTGTCTCTCCAACAAGTGGTTTGAAATAAGTTTCCAAAAATATGAGAATTTCTGAGAGGTCTCTTGTTGACAGTCAATGTCAGTTTACGGCGTGACTTTGAACACTGCACTTCGTATTTCTAAAGTTTCTTCCCGGCTAAAATCCAAAACATTTTTACTGTGAAGAATCCGTTTCTTATAAATTCACATTTGTATTAAAAAGTGAATTACTGTCTCTATGTTTTAAAAAATCACCAAAATTTCAAATTTCAATAATTGAATCTTATTGATGATGAAATGTTTTGACTATCTATTTTGTGTTTTTGACATAATTTAAATGTTTGCTTCATTAGTGTTGTGGTGAATTGTTACAAACCGATGACTGTTACGCAGAAATTTAATTTTTCATCTCTTCTGATTTTTCTGTTTTGGTATTATGGATTCCAATAAAATTGCTAAAAAGTGGGGAAATGGGATGGATGTGATTGGTAAATAAATGCACACTAAATTCGCAAAAAGTCACTGCTTAGGATACTTTAACTCAACTTTTAAATATCATCTCTGAATCTTATGAAAATGAAATGAATATTTTAAGAGAAAATTATTTCAAAAATTTATTGTACGAATATGGAAAATACTATCCTTAATTTGAATATTTTTGACTTATAGTATCTTGAAAAGCGACTTTTAAAGAATTTGATGGTTCATTTATTTGCAAAATTAAATTTTCAGTCTTTGTATTGTTCATACAATTATTTTACATCACCTCTATGCAACATTTACGATTCTTTTCAAAATTAAACGATTTACTCAATTTTAACGCTTTGGAGCAGAGAGCTACCTCTAGTTTTTTAAATCTTAAAAAATTATGTAAATTTTATTAACAAATTACACAAAATGTGGGGGTGAGATTTAAAAAATCCAAATTTCGTTTTTTTACTACCCTCTTATAATATAATACCAAATTCCTATCTCTATCTTACGTTATTAAATTCTAATATTGCTCATCTCATATTCTCAAATATCTCACCAAGTTCCCTTCATTTTATCATTTTAAACTGATTATTCTTTGATGCTCATTGTCCTTTTATTATAGAAATTTTTGTTTATAGTTACAATAATAATAATTGATTTGAATATCTCCAGATACATTCGAAGGGTCTCAAGTTTGGAATTTATGAAGATTACGGTACTAAAACTTGCGGTGGATACCCAGGAATAATCGGTCATTTGGAGGCTGATGCTAAACTTTTCGCATCCTGGGGTGTGGATTATGTTAAGTTAGATGGATGTAATGCTGAATATAAGGATATGGACAAAGGTAAAATTCAAGGAAAATTATTAAACAGTATATGATGCTCTATGGGGGAGAATAGGGAATAGGGAGAGAAAAGTGCCGCTTTTCAATGTCATATGTATGTAATGCCGTAAAAAATTATGACGTCATAGATATATAATAGCTATTACATATCAGTTTATAGATATGTAATGGCCATTACATGTCTATGACCCCATAATTTTTGACGTCATAGATATATAATGGCCATTACATATCTATGAGCTGAAAAGAAGAACTACAGGTTCGCTTCCTATGAAAAACGGCCGTATTCATGCATGTGTTATATAAAAATCTTTTCATTTTGTTGTCTTAGGATGTAGATTCCTATTGAATCACAGTACCTACTGTCGTTAAAAAAGGTGAAGTTTTTTTTCAAAAATAAATGACATAGGTGTCCGAAGAAAGTTTCATAAGTTGAATAAACATATAAATCAATGCTTATTAACTTCATATAATAATAGCACTTTTTTATGCGGGTGATATTAAAACACATCGGACTTGTCATTAAATTCAAAATAATTCTACTGAATCATTTCCTATGAAGCGTATGTTGACATAAAGTGGGCGTTGAAATGTCTTCTTTTCCATAGGAAATGAATCCATACGTATTTTCGAGGTCTGTTACAAAATTTTGGACGAAGTTATGAGTATTTAAACTCCTAAAGATAATGCGACGTAGGATAATATCAAAAAGTTGTCGAAAATCTTCTTTAAAGTGAGGTACGATTAAAACTAATGTAAGTGGGGCACTCCATTTTATATGAGCGCCCTGCTCAAAACACATTTGTTTATACTATAAGGAGCAATATTTTCTGAAAAACGAAAATCTATTTTTTTTTGCAAAAACAACACACGATATGAGTAAAGTCAAAAGAACAGAATTATTCACCACAAAAATTTCTAAAAACAAGTCTGTTCACGCTATTTTCTATCTCGCATATTCACGAAATTTCAAACTCAAACATATAAATATTACAGGTAAAATAGTATTTTTTCAAAATAATACAATGTTATAATGTTCATATATGGTTGATGAGATATTGTTGTGAAAGAATAATAGCAAATAATCAATTTGAAAAAAAAATTAAATATCTGTATTAGTTTAAATAATACCACACTTTAAAAATCGAAAATTTTTTTTGATAGTCTGCGACAGCTTTATAAAATTTAAATATTCATAACTTTGCTTAACAAATCTATCATCAAATACATAAAATTCGTGTCGTGTCGTTTCTTTTCAAAAATAAAATATTTCCTCGGCGGCCGACTCTGCGACTTTAGCATGAACCGCGGTCTAATTCAGAATGGATTCGGTCTCACAAAATAGGTGAAAAAAACAAGATTTTTATATCAGTTTAGAAGCTT
This sequence comes from Melikaiella ostensackeni, assembly GCA_032362435.1. Classification (NCBI taxonomy): domain Eukaryota; kingdom Metazoa; phylum Arthropoda; class Insecta; order Hymenoptera; family Cynipidae; genus Melikaiella; species Melikaiella ostensackeni. The sequence goes on from JAUMHM010102646.1 coordinate 19,832, forward strand.
CGTTTAGTATAGACAGAAGCCCTTGAAGACTTATTTAAAAAATATATCAAGAATCAAGTTTCTCCCAAATTTGCCTAAACTTAAACCCAGATTTTAATATTCCCAGGCTACCCTGAATTTGGTTTACAACTAAACAAAACTGGCAGACCCATGGTCTATTCCTGCAGTTGGCCTGACTATCAACTCTACGCCAATATGACCGTAAGTAACACAAAGTTACAAAATTTAAAAAAATTCGTGCTCATCCGATTTTTAACGTATTCCTTCATGCATTTTGAAGCACTCTTTCTGAAACTAACCTTTTTTTTAAATATATTTAAGATTTAACTTTCAATATCACATCAAAAATGACAAAATCATATTGGTGTAAATATGTTCATTTCCTCGTTAACAAAATGAAATAATACATCACAAATAGAGAAAATTTGATGAAATAATACATTATAAATATTATGTTCGGAAGAAGAAATCATGGAACATATAAATGTTTGTTTTCTAAATGAATATTTGAACGAGATTTTCGTTTGTGTGACTTGTCTTCACTTCGAATTAAATTCCATACGTAATCACTCATCATGGCGTCATCCCATCTTCCTTGATACCCTTTTTCCATTTGCATTATGAACTGTTGAAAACGTTCACCATGATCTTTAGTTACGTCTCCCAAATTTCTAGGAAAGAAATCTAGGTGAGAGTGTAAATAGTGTAACTTCAAGATGATTATACAGCCAATTTTCCTGTACGTCTTCATTAAGTGTTGTATATCTTTTTATGATTTTGAGACTTTTGTTTTCCAAAAATTCAGTCACGACAAGGCACAATGCTTGCCAAGCACTTTTTTCTGTAGAAGACATTTTTTCTTCCAACATCTTGCACTCCAAAATTTTCTTTACCTGCGATCCAACAAATATTCCACCTTTGACCTTGTCTGTAGACAGTTTAGGGTACATAGAGCATATATCTTGAAAAGCATCACTTTCAGTACTTAATGCTTTCACAAATTGTTTTATAAGTCTCAGGTTTATGTGAAGTAGAGGAGGCAAAACTTTTTCCGGGAGACAAGAGGATTGTGAAGCACGTTGTCTGCATCAAGAATCAATTCGTTTCTAGGTGGCCACTGTTTCCTGACATAATGTTGGGCATCCGCTCTACTATTCAACAAGCAAAGAAAACATGAATATTTAGTGTAGCTCCCTATAAGCCAATTAAAAGCCCCAACATCTTCAAATCTTCACATACTCGTACATCCCAATTATGACGCGCATAGTCGATTTTAAGCAGAAAATATTTGACGTTTTCATAGTCTTCTTCCATGTGAACTGAGTGACCTACGGGGATCGAAGGAATTTGGTTTCCATTATGAAGCAAAACGACTTTGAGACCTTTTGTTGAACTGTTAATGAATAGATGCCAATCGGAAGGGTTGTACGAAATTTTTATTTCACTAAAAATTCCATTTACGTCAGAACAGTTATACAAGCGGTTGGTTTCAGAAACTTGAAAGAAAGATGAGAAAGTTATATGCCTTTTTCTGCATGCAGAAATCTCACAACTTGGATCCAGTAAATACCATTCTTTAAGCCGCGATGCCAACATTTCCGCTTTGTTCTTAGTCAGACCTAAGATCCTCACTAACTCATCTAGTTCGTTTTGGTTAGGGAAGTGTGGAGAATTATCGAAGTCTCGAGAATTGTCAAAATCTGCAGAATTGACGAAGTTTGGAGTGTTGTCGAAGTCTGGTACATCATCATTAAATTCTTATGTATTCGGGACATCGAAAAGTGAACTGTCATCAGTTATATCTGAGTACGGTGAAATAGGAATGGGTAGCTTTTCGTTATGACGTACTGGAGCAGTAGATGATGGTATGTCAGGATAAACAATCTTGTTTCTATCAGTGGGCCTCCTGTACTTAAATATATTTACCATAAAAAAAAAAAATCATCGTGATGGTTTGTGGGCTAATTCCAAGTTCGGGGAATTGCAAACGGCATACCCTTCCGAGTACCACGTAACGAACCTTCTAATGTTGATCGGCAACTCCTACTGCAGACATGAGGTGTCCACGGTCTGTCTTGATTACTTATTGGCATACCAAATTACACATTGTATGGGATAAAAAACTGTTGTACCGGCCGTAATTTGATAACTTACCTGTTTGGGGGCAATGTAGTATTCGCACACGAAGCAGAATGAGTCCGTAGACATTCGACAAGCTCTTTCAGAAGCCATAAATACGATAATATTAATAACCACACAACTATTTAAATACCACAATTATATGTACAAATATGTAGCACAAGATAAGGACTGACATTTGCATGCCTTAGAGAAAGAAATGGGTTGACTCTTGTAACTTATTATTTTTTCGAGTCTCAATTGGAGCAGTTGCCAAGGCAACTTTATGTCACTTTCTTTTGTTCAAAGATACAATTCTAATTTCTTGTTACTTAAAAAATGCTGCGCCTTAAGCCGTCCAGCCTCGTTTTGTTATTATAACCATAACACTGAAATACACAAAAGTCTTGTTACCTGATAATTGATATTTATTCATTATTGTTGAAATATTCATCAAATTTTAACATTTCATAGCAATTAGCACCGTGAGAGCCAGCAAAGTATACAGCCAATATTAAGGGCTACGGGTGGCGCGTGCACATGCAAAAACGTGCGCTACACAAAATCTTGATAAAGTTCTTGATCTTTCGTGAACATAGGGTCATAGTACATGCATCAGGCTTAAATTTCAGCCCCAGTAGAAACCTTTCGCCTTACCGGTTCAATTATACAAGGTTTCAGAAACAGCCAAAAATGGGGTTTTTCACTGTTTAAACCTGTTTTTCTGAGAAACGCAAAAAGATATAACATTTTCATCTTCATGTTCGTATTTTACGGAAAAAAACATACTTAAATGTCCCGTCAATTGATGATAAACAAAATTTCGTTACCTAGTGTAATCTCTATCACTTACTTTCCCAAAATAAACTTCAATCCCCAAACAATTTTTTGAAACTATTGAAGTGATTTTCCTTCAATTTTATTTTCAGCCCAACTGGAAGTCTATAATTGAAAGCTGCAATTTGTGGAGGAACTTTGACGACATTCAGGACTCCTGGGATAGTGTTAAATCCATTATTGATCATTATGGTGATATACAAGATACAATTGTGCCACTTGCTGGACCCGGACATTGGAATGATCCTGATATGTTGATTATTGGTAATTTCGGAT
>JAUMHM010102657.1:0-23059 GCA_032362435.1 Melikaiella ostensackeni
TATATGGGAGGTTTTACGACCCTCGAAGTAAACCGGCCGGAACCGAAACTCGGTCTACTTCGAGGTCGCAGTGTATACCACCGGGGCCTCAGTAGATCGTTCTTTATTTCCCCCTATCACAGGTGGGCACGGCTTTGCATCTCTTTTGCCTTTGAGTTTCAGACTTATTCCAGTCTTCTATCACTCACTGAAACTAAATTTTTTAGATTGTAGATGTTATTTTTCGACAAAGTTAATTAATTAATTTTCTGAGGTTAGAATGTCTCTATGACGTGGTCAAAATAATTTTTGAAGAAACGAGAAAGAAATCTATCTCGGCCCATATTTGAACTTAGAACGCCACTTATCGTGAGGGAAGCGTTAACCAATTATACCACCCGGGCCTCAGTAGATCGTTTCTTATTTCCTCCAGATCACAGGTGGACGCGGCTCTACATCTCTTTCGCCCTGTGAAATTTGAGCTTATTCCTGTCTTGTAAAACTCACAGAATATGAATATCTTAGAATGTTAATGTTCTTTTGCCGACGAAAGTAATTATTTAATTCTCTGAGGTCAGAATGTCTCTATTACATGGTTAAAATAATTTTCGGAGAAACGAGAGAAAAATTTACCTCGGCCCGTATTTGAACCTAGAACGCCACTTTTTGTAAGAGAAGCGTAAGCCAGTCGAACCACCGGGGCCTCAGTAGATCGTTTCTTACTCCACCCATATCATAGGTAGACGCGGATCTGCATCTCTTTTGCTTAAGGAAATCTAGACTTATTACAGTCTTGCATAACTCACCGAAGCTGAATAATTTAGAATGCTGATGTTATTTTGTCGACCAGGGTAATCGATTGATTTTATGATGTTAAAAATGTGTCGAATTCTTGGTCAAAATAATTTATGCAGGAACTGGAAAAAAACGTACTTCGGCCCGGATTTGAACCGGGAAAGCCACTTCTTGTGAGTAAGGCGTCATCCAATTAAGCCATCGGGTATTTGAAAGATTGTTTCTTATTTCCCCTATATCACATGTGGACGCGGCTTTGTATTTCTTACGCCTAGTGAAATTTAGACTTATTGGTGTATGCCAGCAGAATTGAGAACCCCGGTAATCGACGATTGTCAACGTGAACTTCGTTCAAATTTTCTTTTGATAACTTGAAGGATGGCCTGCGTGACAAATTGTAGATTTCCGGCGTTTTCAAACGCGAGCTTGCTTCCCTTTGAGTACGTCATCACCGGAAATTCGAGTATAGCCTTTCTTTTCCAGGCCCACTTAGCACAAATCCGTAAAATCCGGTTGAAAGCACGTCTGTAGTACTTGCCAGAACAAAGCGACTCCCCCACGCAAACATGCCCCTTGGCACGAGTCTCGTTAGATTTCCTGGCGTCAGCTTTGATTCACGGCCTTGAGTCTGTCTCACTTTTCCAAACGCGCGCTTATCTGCTGTCTCAACGAGCTCTCTGTTCTTTTTCATTAATTATTAATCCCGGAAAATAATAACTTTTCACCTTTTGCAGGCAACAAAAATTGTTTGAACAAATAATAATTATTGAAACAACTCAAAATTAGTTCAAAAATACTTAGAAATTTGTCATTCATCGAATAAAAATAATTCTTGTTGAAAAAGTTCCGAAAAATACCGTCTTTAGAATGAATTTTACATAAAACAGCTATATTGCAATTTTACGGGGCATTTTCCGGGCACAGTACAAAGGGATTTTTCCAAAGAGGAAGTTTTTCCTCTCTCAAACTCATACGCCAAGCCGGGGAGCTCAACATGCCGGAACGCTCACAACTAGCGAGACAGAATTTTCCGGAAAGTTTTATAAGAAAAATAATATTTTCTAAATACTAATTATTAGTCGGCCCAGAAAAGGAAGTAGCTAAATAATCTTCAACTTTTACATATGCATAATAACCTACCCGGGACGGCCTTTTTCTCTTCTTAGGTATTATTAGTACTTTAAGTATTATTATTGTACATTTCTTTAGGTATTGTTATTAGTAAGTCTGTAAATAATTAGTTATAAACAAATAACCCGCACACTGGTTAGAATTAACATTTTTAGGATTTTCTTCTCAGGTATAGCCTATATAGTATAAAAGCAGGATAGGTTTTCAACTTCGTTGATTTTAGGCATTTTGTATTAAAAAGGCTGGGAGCGCTCGACGCGCGGGGACCATGGGCGAGTGGCGGTGTCCCCTCCACTCAGGCACACTCTCAGTTTTAGGCCTTCAGCCAATCAGCATGCCAGTAGGCCCATATTCCCACGCCAAAAGCTCTCGCACCGAGCCGCCTGCGTGCGGAAAGAACACACAGTCATGTGATAGTCGATCTTCGGACCCCTACTCGTTAACAGTCGCTCCTCATAGGAGACACTTTAGCAAAAATATTCTGGAATGAGAATAAAAGTGACGTGCTTTCACGAAGTGTACATCAGTCTGTCTTAACCTAATTCCTTTGCATCACATTTTTCTAATTATTTTATTTTTTCCTTTTGTGTTGGTGTAAAAGTCTCTCTTCCTCTTTTCCGAAATTCGTGAATAAATTCTTCTTTCGGGCATCAATCGCTCCCACCCTCGCGATAAGCACCGCCTCCTAAAAGCCGAGTGATCTGCAATACTCCTTAGTATTCTCGTGAATTTATATTCTCTTTTATAATTTCTCCTTACAATTACTCGCGATCTCCGTCGTGCGATTCTACTCTTCGTTCCTGTAATCCGGATGCCCGAGTTTCACCTTTAGTTACCCCGGTATTACGTGGCGTAACCATCGCCACCCCCGACACCGGCGACGACGTTTTATATCTCGCGGCAGAGGGCTCGTCGAAATCCTTTTCCCCATCTCTTTTGGGTTCTCCACCTGCCTAGCGCCGTCGCGCGGATTCCTCGGGGGCCGTGTCCCATAAACGAAACCTTCAGTTTCAGCAGTCACACCCGATCGCCGCGACCGCGTTCCTCCCTCGCGATCATTTTCTAAACAAAAAAAAAAGAAAAGAAGAAGGGTCCTTACGAGACCATAACTCCACTAGTTATAATCCGTAATCACTCACGGGGGTTCATAAAATTATTCCAGTCTTCTATAATTTAACGAATCTGAATAACTAAGAATGTTGATGTTATTTTTTTGACCAGGCTAATCAATTAACTTTCTGTTCTTATAATGTGTCGATTACTTGTTCAAAATAATTTTTGAAGAATCGAGAAAAAAATCTACCTCGGCTGGGATTTGAACCTAAAATGCCACTTATCGTGAGGGGAGCGTTCACTAATTATACCACCGGGGCCTCAGTAGATCGTATCTTATTTCCCCCACATCACAGGTGGACGCGGCTGTGCATCTTTTTCGCCCTGTGAAATTCAGACTAATTCCGGTCTTGTGTTAGTCACCGAATATGAATATTTCAGAATGTTGATGTTATTTTGTCGACGAAGGTAATTAATTAATTCTCTGAGGTTGAAATGTGTCTTTTACTTGGTCAAAATAATTTTTGGAGAAATGAGGAAAAATCTACCTCGGCCAGGATTTTATCCTAGAACGCCACTTATCGTGAGCGAAATGTTAACTATTTGAGCTATCGGGTCCTAAATAGCTTGTTTCTTATTTTTCCCTCATCACAGTGGTCGCGGCTCGGCATCTCTTTCGTCTAGCGGAATTAAAACTTATTTGGACTTATATAATTCACCGAATCTGGATAATTTAGAATGTGATGTTATTTTGTTGACCAGGGTAATTAATTTATTTTATGATGCGAGGACGTTTCGACCACTTAGTCAAAATAATTCTTGGAGGAACGAGAAAAAATCTACCTCGGCCCGGATTTGAACCGAAAGCGCCACGTTCCGTAAGTGGAGTGTCAAATAATTACGCCACCGTGGATTCATAGATCGTTTTTTATTCCTCCTCTATCACAGGGGGTCACAGGTCTGCATCTCCTTCTCCGTGCAAAATTTAGAATTCCTCCCGTCTTATACAATTCACCAAAGCTGAATAATTTATAATGTTTATGTTATTTTGTCGACCAGGCTGATTAGTTTATTTTCTGTTGTTAGAATGTGTCGATTATTTGGCTAACAAAATTTTTGAAAAAACGAGAATAAATCTACCTTGACCCGGATTTAAACCGGAAACGCCACTTCTTGTGAGGGAGGCGTTAAACAATCAAGCCATTGTGTCCTAAGTAGATTATTTCTTATTTTCCCTATACCACAGGTGGTCGCGGTTCTGCATCTCTTGCGTCTAATGAAATTTAGACTGATTCCAGTCTTATATAATTCACCAAATTTCAATAATTTAGAATGTTGATATTATTTTTTCGAACAGAATAATTAATTGATTTTATGATATTAGAATGTGTCGACTACTTAGTCAAAATAATTCTTGAGGAAACGAGAAAAATCTACCTTGGCCCAGATTGAAACCAGGAACGTCACGTGTCATGAGTGGAGTGTTATCCAATGAAGATATCAGGGCCTAAGTAGATTATTTCTTATTTTCTCTATATCTCAGGTGGAAGCAGCTCTGCACCCCTTTCGCCTAGTGAAATTTAAACCTATTCCAGTCTTGTTTAACTTTCCGAATCTCAGTAATTTAGAATGCTGATGGTATTTTGTCGTTTATGGTAATTGATTAATTTTCTGATACTAGAATGTGTCGACTACTTGGATACATTAATTTTTGAAGAAAGAAGAGAAAAATATCTGGTTCCGGATTTGAACCGAGAACGCCATTTTTCATGGATGAAGCGTTAACCATTTATACCACCCGGGCCTGAGTAGATCACTTATTTTCCCCATATCACAAATGGACGCGGATCTGCGTCTATTTCGCGTGATGAAATTTAGACTTATTTCCGTCTTGTATATCTAACCGAATCCGGAAAATTCAGAATGTTGATGTTATTTTGTCGACCAGGGTAATTATTCAATTTTATGATGTTAGAATGTGTCGATTACTTGGTCAAAAGGATTCTTGGAGGAACGAGAAATAATCTACCTTAGTCCGGATTTGAACTAAACGCGCCACATTTCGTGAGTGAAGAGTTAATCAATTATACCACCGAGGCCTCAGCAGATCGTTTCATACTTCCCACCAATCACAGGTGGGCGTGGCTCTGCCTATCTTTCGTCTAGTAAAATTGAGAATTATTGCAGTCTTGTATGACTCACTGAATCTGAATAATTTAGAATGTTGATGATATTTTGTGGTTCAGGGTGATTAATTGATGTAATGATGTTAGAATGTGTCGATTTCTTGGTCAGAATGATTTTTGGAGAAACGAGAAAAAATATACCTCGGCCCGGACTTGAACCAAGAACGCCGTCTGTCATAAGTGGAGTGTTATCCAATTGAGCCATCAGCTCCTAAGTGGATTGTTTCTTATTTCCCCTATATCACAGTTGGACGCGGCTCTGCATCTCTTTCGCCTAGTAAAATCTAGACTTATTCCAGTCTTGGATAACTAACCGAATCTGACTAATTCAGAATATTGACGTTATTTTGTCGATCAGGCTGATTAGTTGATTTTCTGTTGTTAGAATGTGTCGATTACTTGGTCAAAAAACTTTTTGGAAAAACGAGAAAAAATCTACCTTCGCCCGGATATGAACCGAGAGTGCCACTTTCCGTTAGTGGAGTGTCAACCAATAACGCCACCGTTGACTGATAGATCGTTTTTTATTTCTCCTATAACACAGTCGGTTGTGGGTCTGCACTTCTTCCTCTGTGCGAAATTTAGACTTCCTCCATGCTTATATAATTCACTGAATCGGAAGAATTTATAATGTCGATATTATTTTGTCGTCGTCGTTGATGCTATTTGGTCGACTAGGCTGATTAATTGATTTTCTGTTGTTAGAATGTGTCGATTACTTAGTCGAAATGCTTTTTTTAAAAATGAGAAAAAATCCACCCGGGATCAGAATTTAACCGGAAACGTTACTTTTTAAGAGTGGAGCGTTAACCAATTACGCCACCGGGGCCTTAGTAGATCGTTTCTCATTTTTTTTATATCACAAGGGTCGTAAGTCTGCGTCTCTCTCAGCCTGCGAAACTCATATTTATTCCAGGCTTACATAATTCACCAAACCCAAATAATCGAGAATTTCGATGTAATTTTGTCGATTAGGGTAAATAATTAATTTTTTGATGTTAGAATATGTCGAGTACTTGTTCAAAATAATTTTCATAGAAACAAAACAAAATCTACCTCGGCCCGAGTTTGAAACGGAAAAGCCACATTTTATGAGTTTCGCGTTAACCATCACGTCACCTGAGCCTCAGTAGATCGTTCCTCATTCCTCCCATATCAAAGAGAGACGTGGGTCTGAATCTCGTTCGCTCTGCGATGTTTAGACTTATTCCAGTCTCATATGTAATCTGAAAAATCTAGATTGTTGATGTTATTTTGTCGACTAGCGTAATTAATTTATTTTCTGGTGATAGAATTTGTCGATTACCTGTTCAAAATAATCTTTGGAGAAACAAGATGATTTGTACCTAGGTCCGGCTTTAAACCAGGTAAACCACGTTTTACGAATGAAGCTTTAACCAATAACGCTACTGGGGTCTCAGTAGTCGTGTTTTATTTTACTCATATCACAGGTGGTCGCGCTTCTGCATTTCTTTCGCCCGGCAAAGTGTAGACTTATTCCAGTCTTGTGTAGCTCAACGAATCCGAAGACTTTAGAATATTGATGTTATTTTGTCGACCAGGGTTATTAATGATTTTTATGATGTTAGAATGTGTTCAATACGTCTCGGTTAAAATAATACGTGAATAAACGAGAAAAAATACCTCGCCCCAGATTTAAACCGGGAACTCTATTTTTTAAGAGTGGAGCGTTAACCAATTACGCCACCAAGGCCTCAGTAGATCGTTCCTTATTTTCCCTATAATAGAGTGGCGCGCAGGTCTTCATCTCTTTCACTTGCGATATTTATACTTTTTCCAGTTTTACGCAATTCACCGAATTTGAATAACTTAGAATCTTGATGTTATTTTGTCGGACAGGCTTATCAATTAAGTTTCGGTTGTTAGAATGTGTCGATTACTTGAACAAAATAATTTTTGCAGAAACGAAAAAAATCTATCTCGGCCAGGATTTGAACAGGGAAAGCCACTTTTTATTAGTGGAGCGTTAACCAATTACGCCACCAGAGTTTCAGAAGATAGTTTCTCTTCTCTTCTAGATCACAGGCTAATGCGTTTCTGCATCTTTTTCGCCTTGTCGATTTTAATAATTGGAACGTTAACCAACGACGCTATCTGAGTCTCAGTAGATCGCTTCTAATTTTTTCAATATAACAGTTTGTCGCTTGTCAGCATTCCTTTCGCCCGGCGAAATTGAGACTAATTCCAGTCTCATATCATTCACTGGGTCTGAATAATTAAAAATAATTATGTCATTTTTTTGACCAGGGTAATTAGCCAATTTTCTGATCTAAGAATGTGTGGATTACAGGGTCAAAGTAATCTTTGTTGTAACGAGAAAAAATCTACCTCGGTCCGGATTCCGACCGAGAATGCCACTTTTCGTGAGTGGAGCGTTAATCAATTATCCCCCCCCCCCTTCCACCCCCGGGAGACTCAGTAGATCATTTTTTACTTCTCCCATATCACAGGTTAATGCGAGTCTGCATCTCTTTTGCCCCGAAAAATTTAAGCAAATTCCAGTCTTCTATAATTCGCCGAATCTGAATAATGTCCGACGTTGATGTTATTTTGTCGACCAGTGTAAATATATATTTTTTTGATGTCAGAATGTGTCGGTTCCTTGGTCAAAATAATTTTTTGAGGAACGAGAAATGACTTACTTTGGCCCAGTTTCGAATCAAGAACGCCACTCTTTACGAGTGCAGCGTTAACCAATCACGCCACCGGGATCTTCGTAGATAGTTACTTACTTCTTCTATATTATTTTGTCGACTAGGTTCATTAGCTAGTTTTCTGATGTTAGAAATTGTGTATTAGTGTGTCAAGATAGTTTTTGGACTAACAAGAAAAAATCTACCTCGGCCCGGATTTGAACCGAGAATGCCACTTTTCATGAGTGGTAGATCGTTTCTCACTTCTCCTATATCACAGGTTAATGCGGATGTGCTTTTTTTCGCCCTGCGAAATTTAAGCATATTCCAGTCTTATATAATTCACCGAATCTGAATAATTTCCGATGTTGATGTCATCTTGTCAACTTTGGTAAATATTTAATGTTCTGATGTCAGAATGTGTCGGTTTCCCGGTCAAAATAATTTTTTGACGCACGAGAAATATCTTATTTCGGCCCGCATTTGAACCAAGAACGCTACCTGTCATGAGTGAAGTGTTATCCAATTAAGTAACCGGGGCCTCAGTAAATTGTTTCTTATTTCTCCTATGTCATAGGTTGACGCAGGTCTGCATGTATTTCGCCCATAAAAATTCAAATTTATTCCAGTTTCATATACTTCACAGAATCTGAATAATTTAGAATGTTGATGTTATTTTGGTGACTAGGGCAATTAATTAATTTTTTGATGTTAGGATGTGTCGATTATTTTGTCAAAATGGTTTATGAAGGAATGAGAGGACACTTACCTCGGCCCGAATTTGAACCGGGAACGCCACTTTTCATTAGTGTAGCGTTAACCAATCACGCCATCAGGGACTCATTAGATCGTTTCTTATTTCTCCTATATCACAGGGGGTCGCAGGTCTGCGTCTCTTTCTCCCTGCGAAATTTGGAATTTTTCAGACTTATATAATTCACCTAATCTTGATAATTTAGAATGTTAATGTTATTTTGTAGACTAGGCTAATTGATTAATTTTCTGATGCTAGAGTGTGTCGATTACTTGGTCATAATAAATGTTTAAGAAACGAGAAAAAATCTACCACAGTCCGTATTTGAACTTAGGAAGCCACCTGTCATGAAGAGGGATTTAACCACCGATGCCATCGGACATCAACAGATGGTTTATTAATTCTCCTATATCACAGGGGGACGCAATTACGCATCTCTTCCGCCTTACGAAATTTGGACTTTTCCAGTCTTAAGTAATTCACCGAATCTGAATAATTTAGAATGTTGATGTTATTTTGTCAACTAAGGTAATTGATTAATTTTCTGATGGTAAATTGTGTCCATTACTCGTTCAAAATAATTTTCGGCGAAACGAAAAATCTACCTCGGCGTGGATTTGAACCGAGGCCGCCACTTTCCGTAAGTGGAGTGTTAAGCAATTACGCCTCCAGAGACTCAGCATATCGTTTCTTCTCTTATGTCACAGGTTAATGCGGGTCTGCATCTTTTTCGCACTGCGATATTTAGACTCATTCCAGTCTTACATAATTCATCGAATCTGGATAATTTTAAATCTTTATGTTATTTTGTAGACCCGGGTGAATTTTTAATTTTCTGATGTTGGAATGTGACGACTACTTGGTCAAGATAATTTATTGAGGGATGCTATTTTCCATGAGTGGAGCTTCAACCAATTACGCTACCGGGGCCTCAGTAGACCGTCTCTTATCTCTCTAGATAACAGGAAGACGCCGGTCAGCATCTCTTTCGCTCTGTGAAATTTAGACTCGTTCCAGTATAATTTTCATTAATTGTTTTGGCAAAGCAGTTAACACATTCTGACATCAGAAAATTAATAAATTACCCTTGTCGACAAAATACCATCAACATTTTGAATTATACAGATTCGGTGAATTATATGAGACAGGAATATGTTTTAATTTCGCAGGGCGAGAGAGATGCAAACCCGCGTCTCTGTGTGGTATGGGAGAAAGAAGGAACGATTAATTGAGGCCCTGGTGGCATAATTGGTTAACGCTCCACTCAGGAAAAATGGCGTTCTCAGTTGCAATCTGGGTCGAGGTACTTTTTCTCACGTTTTTCCAAAAATTATTGTGTCCAAGTATTCACCACATTCTAACATCAGAAAATTAATTAATTACTTTGATCGACAGAAGAGCATCAACGTTCTAAATCATTCAGATTCGGTAAATTATGTGGGACTGGAGTAAGTCTGAATTCTGAAGGGCTAAGGAAACACAGACCCGCGCCCCCCTGTGATATAGGAGAAATTCCCGGCTCAAGTCCGGGCCAAGGTACATTTTTTCTCGTTCCTCCAAAAATTATTTTGACCGAGTAATGCAGTATGCAGCCCTATATGAGCGTATCTACCATAAGGACATCCTCATATAGTATTTTTGATTACATACTATGTTCATATAATAATTTTTATTACACATCTTAATTTATTCTTTGAAGCTTCTATTTTGTCTAACCCCATCACAATACTCTACTCAGACTCTTGAGTATCAGAAGTGGAGTGCTATTTGCCGTTTCCGTTTTCGTAAGAAAATAGTTGCTATTTTTGTTGCGAGAAACGTCACAGATGGAAAATTTTGTGAAATAACTTTCAATCATGCATCATTTTGATGCACATCTATATCACGGAAATGATGATATCCTTGGATCTAAATTACGACAGAACTTGTTTGATCGTACTTGTTTTCATTAAAAAATCTAAAGTGTCCGTAGAATCTCTTTTTAAATATGAAGTTGTGAGTTGGAGGACTTAGAAGATGAAAATATTGTGATTCTGCGACCCGATATTTGGTGAACCCAGCCTTCTTTGTTGGGGTACAACATGAATGTCTTTAGAGTTGTTTTCATGGTGCCTAACGTCTGGTAGTTCCATTAATTGACATGTCCGGGATTTCAGATTCAGGATAAGGTACAAGAATTATTATTCAGCATTCTTTTTATGACAAGGAAAATGGGATCTGGGTGTTGAGAAGAAGAGGTGATCACATTGAAAAGATCTGCTCAAATATGGCATTTATTGCCATTTACATTCAAGCCATCGATTCGCCAGCACTTTGCGAGAGGCTGGAGATCAATGGATAGGCCCGCAGGGCTGACAGAAGTGATGACAGGGCGAAAGAGACAGCACTTACGACGGTGTGTCCCGTCGCCCGTGACTTTGTTACCCCTCGGGGGTTTTCGGCTCATCGCGGCTACGGCTCGGCAACCCTTTCGTACAGGGCCGTTCTGAGTCCGATGCGGATGGTAACAATTCTGTTACAAGCCCCTCCCGCGCGGGTTTTCAGGTCCATACCTGAAACTTTCTTTAGTTCTCTGTCAAAGACTATTAGTGTCTTGTCGTCAATATTAACTAATTCTATTTTGCATTTCTCAATTTATGTATTAATAATTGTTGAGTTCAGCTCATGGTTGCTAACCAGTCCCCTCATACGTATTTTTTTGTTAGGGTCTGGTGTTGTAATGTTCTTTTTGAATCAATGCGGTCTATTCATACAAAATGAGTCGCGTATTAAGTGTATGAATTTAGGAATCACTCTTTTACAAAATAGACAATGAGATCCCTCATTATTCACATTTATTTGGTTTTTAAAGATTCTAGTACTAAGAAGAAGCTGAGGAACAATTTTAATATTTTATAGCAAGAGCCAATAGAGTATTTTTCAAAGTATAAGACACAAAATGATTTTCATTTTGCGAAGTAAGAGCTACTAACTTATTTTTCGAAGTAGAAGCTACGACCTGATTTTCATTTTTCGGAATAAGAGCTACTGAATTGTTTTTCGAAGTGGAAGTTGCGAAATGATATTTATTTTTCAGAGTAAGAGCTTTCAAATTATTTTTTTCAGTAGAAGCTATCAAATGATTTTTGTTTTTCAAAGTAAGAACTACTAAATTATTTTTAAAATAGAAGCTACAAACTGATTTTGGTTTCTCGAAGTAACAACTACTAAACTATTTTTCAAAGTAGGAGTTACTGAATAATTTTCACTTTTTGAAGTACTAGAAACTGCTAAGTTATTATTTTTCAAGTAGAATTTTTGAGTGTTCGTAATTAGGTTTATTGTATGTCCGTCGAAATAAAGTAGTAAAAGGCTTTAGTTTCTCTTTTTCTTGTTATTTTCCTGTAGCCACAGTCTATAACTCCCGTTCCTTGTTTCCCTTAGATGTCGCCACTCTTCCTCGATTTGTTCTTCATCTTCTGATTTCTTTTCTTCTTTTTCCTTCTTCGACACGATGGTTTCTTGATGATTTTTCAAGAAGTTTTCCCTTGGAAGTCCCTTTTTCTTTCCTGCTTTAGGTTCTCGTTTCCTAATTTCCTTGTCTTCTCGTTGTTTAAATTTGTGTTCTTATTCTTTAAATTGTAGGTGTATGTTCCAGGTTTTTTTTGGTTATTTTTTCGTAAATAGTTTATTTGTTTGCAGTCTTAATTTACTTATTTCGTATTCTAGCTCTGGTTTCTCGTATTCTGTTTTAATTTCCGTCCTGCAGTAACCTCCCTCATGATTCGAGAAGACGCTGCATTTTCACCTTTCTTTCCTAGTCTTTTTCCTCCTTTTCCTCGCATAGAATTCCTCCCACCGCCTGTTCTTCTTCTTCTTCTGTCCTCCGTTTGGATTTGAAAATTCAGCGTACGTGTTTCTGGGGGTGGGATTCCAATGATACTTCTTGCATTCCGGCTAACCTTTTTTGGAACTAATCTCAGGCACGGCAGCTTTTCAAATATTCTTCGGCTGATTGCTGACGTATTTTATTTTGGCATAGGTAATATTTAGCTGCTCAGTCCATTTTCTTGGAAGATAGAAATCCGTGCTCTCTAATTTCGTTATTGGAGTCATTTTACAGTGTTTGAGTTTGGAGATTTGTTTAAAGTTGTTTTTAAGATATTTTGTATTATTAGTGCTACTGATTCATCGCCATTTTGCCCTTACTTAAATCTGGATTTCTAACTCAGTCATTAATATTATATTCTTCTGTGCTCTTTCCTTCAAGGTTTTTAATTCGTAGATCGCTGGAGAAATCTCCTTTTTCACTATAAAGGGACTTTCGTATTGATCATGAAGCTTACTCGCTTTTTTGTCCATCTCATTTGATAATTTAGTGATTACTTTTAGTACCTAATCAACTACTCTGCATTCTTTTGGACTTCTTCTCAAATTAAAATGGCTAGCCTGTTTATCGTTTGATTGATATACGGTTTCCCGAACCTCTTCTTGTATTATTTGTAACCTCCTCAGTCTATCCGATGATTTTTCGAATTTTGAAATGTGATATCGTTATCCTTTTCTGAATTTCTTCGAAAAGACTGAAGGGCTTCCAATTCGCGACCCAGCTTTGAAAATGCTGTTGTGAACTGCGTTGACGAGTGTTCACTAGTATTTATTGCGAGATTTGGCACCATTCAAGTCTCTGCTTGCGTACGCGACACATATTTTACCCCATCAGTCGTTCAAGTAAGTACGGCTCCTAACTCCGTGTTACTCGCATCACTTTCAAGGTGGAAGGGTTGGGTGAAGTCTGGGCAGGTCAAAATTGGTGCTGATGTTAGAAGATCTTTAATTTTTTGGGAAGCCTCATCCTGTTCTAGTCCCCAAGCCCATGTCTTATCTTATTTCAACAATTTATTCAATGGTTCTGTTATTTCGGCGAAGAGCGGGATGAATTTTCTGTACCAAATTTTCGTCCTTATGATGCGCTGTAATTGTTTCATGTTTTTTGATTTAGAAAAACATGGGATTGGTTGTATTTTTTCCCCGTCCACTTGGAGTCCTTTTTCGTTAACTTCATAACCGAGATATTTAATTTCCGAGTAGCCAAATTCCCATCCCTGTCCACATGCTTCCGTGATTAACGTACTGCATTCTCATTTTTCCGCCAGAATTATGTGACGTAGTTCCCTCATCAAGACGGTGAACGTGGAGTTCGATTGGCTGTCGACACCGACGACACTCTGGGGGCGCGCGGATTGGTCCGTACTGGCGGGCGGGTGAGCGAACCTGGGGACTCTTTATCCCGTGACATGTCACTCTCCTTCGTGTTCTGAGCGAAGAAACACTAACAATTGTACACGCTCATTATTTTTGTCAAGGAATTTAGAGATTGAGAGAATTTTGAGATTATATAGAAATCAGAGATGAGATGGATTTTGAGATTATATAGAAATCAGAGATGAGATGGATTTTGTGAAGGCGTCGTACGCCTCTTCTGTTAAGGTATGTCTCCGTTAATTCCGGCAAATAACTTCGGCGTGTAAAACCAAGTATTTGATCGTTCAGCTAGATGAAAAAGCTGGGTTAGCTACCAAAAGGATTTGCCTCTTTTAAGTGCTCTCCGATGATTAAAATAGTGTCATGTGTGTTTCGCTCATTTTGCCTTTCCGCAAGGTATATATGGACTCTTTGTCGGGAATTTTAGGTTAACTTTAAGTTTGATACGAAATTTCACCTGCTCACTTCTTGACCTCTCGCCATTTCAAGTACTCTTTGTGCGTAGTTCGAGACTTTCTAAAATTTCCTTTACTCCGAAAATCATTGCTGTAATTCGATCAATTTTTTTTGAGACGTTTCATTTTTGGCTTTAATAAAATTGTACTATTCTTTTCTCGATATGTGGTCTTTATTAATTTGTGGTAGGATAAACCCTCTCCCTGCATCAGTCTAATACCGTTAGTGTTAATAATGGAACCAAATCCTAGGTTAAAATTTCATCATAACTGAGCAGATTTCTTGTTTGTTGAGAAGAAATGTGTTACTAGGAAATAAGCTCGTCCTATTTAAGAGACCTATTTGAATTTCTCTAGTGGCTGGCGCCACAGATCAAATGAATTTACATAAAGATTATGAAATTCAATTTTTTCTTTTCTTTACTCAAATACCATAGTCAAGCCAAAAATCGTGTGGGTGATTTTAGCGTAGAGACCACTTAAAATCGCACTCACAAATTGGCGCCCAACCCGTTTCTTACTACAAATTAAAACCAAGTATGAGAAGGATTACTCATAACAAACCCATATTTACTTGAGATGATCAAAGGTCATAATAAAAAGAGGTCGAGACTCTAATGAAATTCATTCGAAAACTTGAATAGGGATTATCGATTTCAGAATCCCAACTGTCTTTCGCACGATTTTCATAAAAAGAATATGATTATTTCAGAATGTCAACTAAAGAGTGAGCATGAGTTTTGTTATATTACACAGCATGCTATAAATTTTACAATTTTTATAATGTCTGCCAGCCGAATATTGAAAGACCTCGATTCCTTATAATTACAGGCAGCACACCTTTATTTTTTTTCTCTCTTAGGATTTAAAAATTTCGAAAGGTTTCGGATTCGGGCAATCATCTTCGTTCATTTTCCTTGTCGCGCCATGGCAAGAAGTACGCTCTGAATTTGGAGACATCCAGTATCCGAAAAATTAAATGTTCTCGACTGCGTAGGGGTATTAAACTCCTGAAAGGTTGGCCTTCTAGAGAATCAGACTACACTTCCGCGACCTCAGCCGTTATAAATGACGATACAGAATTTGAGTCCGATTTCGAAAATTTAGCCGCAGGCCCTCCCGCAAATATCCCACAAACCGCAGCCACTTTGACGGTAGAAACTAGGGTAACTAACGCAAGTTACATAACGACAATGTCTTCACCGCACAATGATATTCTAACGAACGTCACAAATACCACAGGTGCGGGCTCCTTAAGTACGGGTTCGACACCTCGAATAAAACCAACGCTTTCCCCTACAATCAACTCAACAAACGTGTCATTCAATTACGCACAGATTTTCGGAATGCCATACCCCTTCAATGTGTCAAACCCGGCGATTCCATCACGAACAATTAAACGGAATAATAGCAGTTTGAGACTTCCAAATCCGAAATTCGGAATGCTCTAAACACACAAATTAAAAGTCCGAACCCAGACCACCAAAAAACCGATAGATTCAAAACGCACCGCTCAGTTTCAGATGTATTTGAACACACAAATCAAGGCTTCATACAGAAAGAAACCTCAGGAGAAACTCGAAAAGACCCTACGAAACTGTCTAGGTTAGGTAGAATGTTTCCAAATACTACCGTGTCCGAATCTGAGAGCGATGATCTTAGAAATAAAAATGTTCCAAAACTAGCCTCGGTCTTAATAGAACCAAATTGAAAAGGTACAGCCGCACGTCCTTTGACGAGAGTCGACGTGAGGAATTTCATGAGGAATTATCGCAAATCGACTCGGATGTTGATAGAAACAGAAATTCTAAGCCCAGCCCGCGAGAGAGACCACGTAGAAGTAATATAGGATGTGGAAACATTCATACCCACGATCATTCTTCAGATAGAGACACGGTTTATAGCAATAGGTCGTCACATAGAAATTGTTTCGGCAGAAGAAACTCAGGCAAAATAGTTTTGGGATGGAACTTAACCTATAACGGAATGAGCTTTCTGAGGGCGGATGGATTTCTAACGAGAATAGAAGATCGAAGAAAACTAACTAGAGTATCCGACGAAGAATTGTTAATCGCTATGCCAGTTTTTCTAGACGGAATACCTCTCAAATGGTTTAAAATTCACGAAAAAGAGTTTTATAGTTGGCGGAAGTTCAGGAAAGAATTCAGGTCCCACTTTGGCGACGATGACTTTGAAAGACGCGTCAAAGAACAAATCCAAACTAGGACTCAGGGGAAGGACGAGAGTATTGATGATTATTTGACCAATATTCAAAGCCTAATCAATCTCCTATAGGGCAATGAAAGAGGGAGTAGACAAAACCTCAGCTATAAATACTGAAAAGAAACAAGTTGCAAATAACCGCGGCAAGGGCAACAACCAAGCTAATGATGGGCAAAAGGCCCCCCAAGCTGGTTTTAAGGATAGAAGAGGTCAGCAAAACAATAGGGCTTCTGCTGATAATGAAAACAAGAATGAATGTCCAGCTAGAGATCCTAGCGCAATAGTCTGCTCTAATTGCGACCAACTTGGACACTACAGGAGAGGTTGTGCGGCCCCTAGGAGACTCTGGTGCTATGAATGTAGAACGATAGGTTCCACCACTAGGGATTACCCAAAATGTTCAGGAAATGCGAAAGAGAAGCAATAAAAGCGGTCCGTGCTGCCTCTCAGTCACCAGAGACCGTGACTGAAACTTCGGCTAGCCTCCTTAGGCCAAACCCGAGCGTCAGGCACTCAGATTCCGGTAGCGCGACATTTTAGGCGACGGCCGATATAAAAGAATTTAAGGGAATAAGCATGCCCGACAACGAATTAGATTTTGAAGCGTTATTGGACAAGGATAGTATTACGAACGGAAATGGGCCTTTAGAAATTGTAGTAGAGGTTCAAGTCCACGATTACCCTGAAAATACGCGGCCATACTGCATAACCGAATCTGCCGACCTAAGTCAGATTAGACCCCGCCCCCTCTTAGAAGATTCAGAGATAACTAGGACGTTGGAGGACAGTATTTCGGAATCAGAATTGATCAGCGGAATAGTGGAGACTACTCAGGTTGCCAATAGGATTTATGCGGTGGCAACTATCGACACGGTCCCACTCGATACGTTTATCGACAATGGTTCTTCTCGCGTTCTGATACGGAAGTCGGCGTGGGATAAGATAGCGAAAAATCTAGGTAGGCAACTCGATTGCAACAGGAAATCGCGAATGATTGTGGCGAACGGTTCGACTGCTTTGATCATTGGAAAAGTCAACCTACCCATAACTGTAGATGAAATGAATAGAGTTTGCGAGATTAGGGTAGCCTAGAACCTAGTTACCGAATTGATTTTAGGGCTGCAGGGCCAGGGAAAATTCGACATGGCATTTCTCTCGCGTTCTTGGAAGGTATTTATGCCAGACTCTCAGGGTAAGCATCACCCCTTGAAGCAGTGGTTGGTGGAAGAGGAGAGTTGTAGTGGCGTGGCCACTCTACTCGAGGGTGAGGAGGAAGCTTTGGAAGAGTTTCAGAGAATCAAACTCCATCCTGAATCGCAAGGCCCTCTGGGCGCGACCCACTTCATTACCCACAGCACTGACGTAGGTAGCCATGCTCCAATTAAGGAGAGATACCGTAAAGTTTCTCCGAAGGTACAAAAAGCTATGTACGAAGGAGTGGACAGGTTGTTGGTTGTTGTATGATCATCGCGGAATCTTATAGCGAATGGTCCGCACCTATTGTGATGGCTCGTAAACCTGGGGAAAAATATAGTTTATGTTTGGACTTTCGGAAATTAAACGCTATTTCGAAGAAGGAAGCTTACCCTTTACCCTATATGACCGACATATTGAGACAGCTGAAGGCAGCAAGGTATATTTTGAAGCCAGATTTGAGCGCCACCTTTAATCAGATCCTTTTGGGAAAGAATAGTCAGGCTTTCACGGCGTTCACCGTGCCAGGAAGGGGGTTGTTCGAGTTTAAAAGGATGCCTTTTGGGCTCACAGGAGCTCCGGCAACCTTCCAACGGCTTATAGATCTGGTGATCACGCCAGAGATGAGACCTGACGTCTTCAGCTACCTCGACGACTTCATCGTTGTCACCAAGACATCCGATGAACATTTCTCGTCGTTGGAGAAGGTTCTCAATCGAGTGCCTGAGGCAGGCTTGACAATAAATCCAGAGAAGAGCGAGTTTTGCTGCTCAGAAGTTAAGTATCTTGAATTTTTCGTCAATAAAGATGGTTTCAAGGTCGATCCTGACAAAGTGGGACCTATAACTTCCTATCCCGCCCCTAAGACAGTCAAACAGTTGCGTAGGTTCATGGAGATGTCCTCCAGGTATAGGCGGTTTATACCGGAATTCGCGACTTTTGCAGAGCCCTTGACACGGCTCTTTCGAACTAACGTCAAATGGCACTGGGGCGAGGAACAGCAAGAGGCTTTTGATAATTTGAAAAAGGCCCTGACTGGCGCACCTATACTAGCGTATCCGAGATTCAAGAACGTGGTCGATAACCCATTCAACCTTCAGACCGACGATAGTGCCACCGGTTTGGGAGTTGCTTTGACTCAAATGCAAGATGGTAAGTAGAGGGTCATCGCTTTTGCGAGTAGGACCCTTCCAGCTGCTAAGCGAAATCATACCATCACGGAGCGCGAATGTCTGGCTGTGGTTTGGGGAATCCGAAAATTTCGCGAGTACCTGGAAGGGTTCTATTTCAGAGTTATCACTGACCATAGTAGCCTTCGGTGGTTAAATAACCTGAGAAACCCGACTGGTCGACTCGCGAGATGGGGCCTAGAACTTCAAGGGTATGATTTCGATATCATACACCGGAAAGGTGCCCTACACCAAGTATATCCTAGTGTTCCAGGACCTTTGTACAAAGTGGATCGAATGCATTCCCATTTGTACAGCAAATAGTACCACTAACAGAAAAGCGTTTGAGGACTTAGTCGTGTCTCGCTGGGGGGCGCCGGAGTTGATCCATACCGATAATGGTACCGAATTCGCGAAAAAGTTGTTAGAACAAATGTGTCGGAGTGTCGGTATCATTCACACAACTACGCTGGTTTATCACGCTCAGGCTAACCCTACTGAAACGGTGAATAGGGTCCTGAAGACCATGATTATATCCTTCCTCCAGGACAACCACCAGGACTGGGACGTACATCTGCCAGAATTGAGGTTCGCTTATAACTCGGCGGTACACGGTACGCTAAAAGTGCGGAATCTAAAACCTTTTGTCGTAAAAGAAGGATTCAATGATGAACGTTCATGAGGGAATTCGCGCTTGTTGTTATAGAGAGAGATCCCGCCCTCCACTGAGGAAGAGAAAACATCAACCTCCACTAGAGGACCAGGTGGCAGCACCTTCCGTGACCATCCTGGAAACCTAGCAAGGAGCCTCCGCCCCTGTGGCCCTCCCAGGACCGACACTCCGCTCGAAACGACCCGCCTCCAGGGTCTGGTCGTGGTTGGTCCCTTCCGGTTGGACCAACAGTTCGACGAGAGGACCGAGTGGCTAAGGTCAGGCGCGCCGCGTCCGAAACCTTACTGGGGCCCCATCCCTTGGAAGTGCTGGAAGTGCGACGAGGTCGGTCACAAATAGGGGGATTGCACCCGGACCGACTTGCGTTCCCAGTACTGCAAGGGATGCGGCGAGAAAGGATTTACTAAGCGGACGTGTCCGACCTGCCACGAGCTCTACGAGTCGGATCTAGTGTTGACCGGGAGGGCTCAGCCTCGACTGGATCAGGAAATCATCCGGAGGAGGCACATAATCAAGGCCCACCACACCGAGATCCACCGGGCACAGATCCACAATGGACGCCCATGAGGAGTTGACGTTGATTTTTCTTTGTTTGTTTAAAAATACATTACGTTATATACAATTATAATAAAAATTAAAAATAATACATAACATTATATGAATGTTATAAAATACATTACATTACCTTATGGTAGTTCCATAAGGACGTTTTTTTTGTGTTCTACTAGAAAAAAAAAATTATAAAGTAACCTCTTGTTAATCCCCAGAATCCCACCACTGCTAGGATAAATGGTAATAGTAGCTCGATAATCTCGGTCGGGGAAAAGGCGATCAACAGACTGCAATCAGGACAATCGGAGGACGGGGTACCGAAATCACTCCGTCACTCTACACGTAAGAAAATCACTTATGATTCTTTTAATGTTACTTTTTTCGGTTTATATATATGTCAATAGTAGAATTATTCAGTTGTAAGTTGGCCACACTACCGTAAAATAGACTTATGATTTCTTAGGCCTTCAATTTTTTTTTATATATGCACAGTTGTCTTCTGATTCCTTTTTTAGATATTGGTTGGTGTTGAGTTTAATTAAACTTTATTGACGTGACAGCATGTAGTAACTGTAGGATCAGGAGCGCACCGTGAAGTTGGTCAATCGCTGGAAGGAACATTTTTTTCTCTTTGTAAATGTTTTTCGGGAACCTCGTGTCGCATAGACGAATAATGGATTTGCCGAAATCATAGACGACCCGTTGTCCCCGGCAAAGGTGGAGGGAGTTGTGACGAGGTGCTTTTCACCTATCACTTGATAACCCTTGCTGGCACCGGGACTTTCCTCAAAGGACAGATTCCTTGTGAAGATTGTGAAAGGAAAATAATCAGAGACACGAGCGAGGGTCCAACTTCACGGAGGGCACTTCCTAACAATTAAAAAGCATCATGTTTACTTCCAAAAATTATTAAACGTGTACTCGAGAGCTCACCGCCAACACCGGAGAGATCGCACGTTTTTCGGTTCAGAGGAACCTCCATGTTCAAACCATGGACTAGAAAGAGAGAACCAAGTTTGTCGGCCATTGTCCCTCCTAAGTGTCCCACACGATCGACCATCTCGAAATACGGAGAGACATACCAATCACGGAGCAGCAATGGGAATGTGGGTTCACCAATGAGCAAATCGTCACACTTCTTGAAGCCCGGTACCGGATTCGTATTCCGTATTTGTATTATCTACGTGAATTTGCGAACGTCTGTTTGACCTTTCTCATGTTGTTGACAATTTGCAAGATCGGGTTCGAGTGGAATTATTTCTATCATCTGAAAGTTCACTGTCATCTATGTTCTGTAATCTTAAATTACTTTCCTTTCTCATACTACGGGTTTCGATAATATTATCGGATGGCCTACGAGGCTCTTGTGAACCTTCTGTTGAATCAAACTGTATGGATTGTCTGTTACGCAATTCGTTTCTGTTTTTTTTTTTTTTTTTGAAGTAATCTTGTTCCCTTCTACTTTCAAAAGAGCTATGAGCTGTGGGATTCGCGTTGTCAGAATTGGTCTCTGTTCTAGTTTTTTTCTATTTGTGAAACTTCTGGGTTTCTTCTAACGAAACCCCTTCCATGCCCTAAGGATCTGTTTGTAATTTTTGATAGCGCTGCTGTGCTGTTTAGTGTAACGGTTACTGGGTTTCTTATTTCTGGCCTAACCGTAATATTGTTCATGTTAACATTTTGATTTGCAGGTGCACCTGCACCTTCCAAGTCCAAACTATCATGATCGCTTCTCAGATTTGATGAGTTTGCCATTTTCATTTCCATTTCACCTGACCTGAGTTTCATCTGAATTCTAATCCGGTTTAAATCCTTATCATTGGGAAGCTCTGTAAGAAGTTCCTATCGAGCTTTCTGAATTTTACTCGAATTTAGATCTAATTTCGATTGAAGTATTTTAATGAAGAATTTCATTAGTCCGCAGTTTGAAAATATGTTTATTTCCGTTTTAAGATCCTTTGTTTACAAAGTGCGTCACTTGACCATGCGCGGTACTAGCTACCCTACTGGAAATACCTATATAGGGACGACCTACGACTTCCCCTATATAAAATCCTATGACTTTCCCTTCATGAAATCCTATGTTCCTGCCTATAAGAAATCCTCTGATCTAACCTATTAAAAATCCTATGTTCTCGCCCACGAAGAGCACCTACATGAAATCCTACGTTCTTACCTATAAGAAATCCTACGTGTAATTCTATGTCCTAGCCCACGAACGGCACCAAATCCTACGTGCGATCCAATGTCCTCGCCTATTAACGGAACCTACATAAAATTCTACATGCTTACCTATAACAAAACTTACGTAAAATCCTGTGTTCTCACCTATGAACTGCATCTATCAAAAATTTTCTTTTGAAAAACTGATTTCTTAACAATAACAACTCCTATCGACTTTGTTTCTCTCGCCTTAAAAATGTGTTATACTTCAAATCAATTTTCACAACACAAGAAATGAAGACAAGATGTTGCTTTCATTCGAACAAGAGTAAGAAGTAACTATTTCCTGGATTTTTTTGTGGGAAAATTAATTCGTAAACTAACGAAAATACAGGGAAAGAAATGAAGTCGATAGGAGTTGTAACTATCCAGAAATAATTTTTTGTATCCTGATATTTTTTCCCCGGAAAGCTACCCTTACATCATATCCTATATAAATAATTTAAATTTATAAACTTTCATTTACAATATTCTTATTTTATCTCGGAAGACTGTCCATAAGTAGGATACCATTTAATCGTAACATTAACATTATAAACATGATTAAACATTAACATATAAACATTATGTAAATATTATATGCTCATATGTACAGGGTTTGTCCTGAAAGTAATAGGACTGAGTCGATTTAAAAAAATTTATTGAGTCAATCGTTACAATTCTTCAAAAACTTTCAAAATAGGCTCCTTCTGCGTCAATGCAGCGCTGCCAGCGCGATTTCCAAGCATTGAAGGCGTCACGGAAGGCATTCTCCGGAATAGCCTTGAGAGCCGC